>JACEIK010005937.1:18013-87091 GCA_018107945.1 Datura stramonium
CCAAATACATGAATCTTCTATTTATATAGATGGGTCTGATTTGATTATGATTCTACTATTGAATTATGAAGCATGGGAAAATTTTATAATGTTTTCAATTTAAAATCATGATTCTAGTTCTTTGAATTAAAAGCCCATAGATGAAATGCTCATGAAAGATGTGATTTGTGATGAGTATATGATGATGATGATATATTATGATGAAAAGCATGTGTTTAAACTACCCATGTTTACAATTATGTTTTTGATGAGAATTGTGTACTCCTATGTATGATAAATATTTTGGCAATGCCCACATGTTATGTATGAATTATGATTTTCCGGAATTAACCTTACCACATGGTTTTGGAGCGAAAGCTCCCAATTATGTTTTTAGCTTGTGGTATATCTTGAGCTAAAGCTTCTCATATGCATGATTTCATATTTAAGATGTATTTAATTATTGAGCTTCGTCAATAGACGATGTTGAGCTTTGTTATAAAATGATGTAGAGCACATGCATGTTTATGGGAGTATGTCTACCACCGAGCAGGCTAAGGGTCGATGACCCTGTGCCTCAGAACTACGCGCCAATGTAGATATATACATTATGACTTTGGGACCTCTCTGGTGAGCTTCCCCTGCCCAGATGGACCTTCAGCTTGAAATCGATATCATGGTAACGTCCCTAGCCATGGAAAGGCTTTGGACGACTCTACCCACTTGAGTGTGATAGTGGGACCATGTAAGCTCTATTTTGGTATGTCAGCTAAAAGAGGAGTCTCCCATTATTCCTCATTATTTCAAATATGCATATTTTAGTGCTCATGTGATTTATATAGATTTTCATGTTCTAAAGAAGGTTTGATTGATTGTTCAGCTTTACTTATAACTGTCAGAATTCAGCTTTGAGTCAATCGAGTCAATAATATGTTATGTAGTTTGTTCATGTTATGTTATGAAGAGATCATGATTTTAGAAAGAATGCATGCAAGCCCTACTCCCAGATTCTTAATGTTTATGTTTACATTATGCATTGGTTTTAAATTATTTTATTTACTTAAGCAGTTTTACTTACTCTGCATACTCGGTACATTCCACGTACCGACCGCATACTCTATGTTGTATAGTTTCATGATATAGGACTCGACTCTCAGGTTCAACCCCACTCGTAGTTAGCTTATCAAAGTTAGCATTCTTATTATGGGCGAGTCCTCATTTCCCGAGGATTAGACCATTCAGCTTTCCTTTATGTATTTCAGTTTTAGTTTTGTTGAGTTAGTTGGGGTCTTGTCTCATCAACTCGTCATGTTTAAAGGCTTTTCGGACATATGTATGTACTTTGCTTCAGATTTCGTATTATGATGTTATGTTCAAGTTAGACTTCCGCTATGAGTATCTTATTGATTATTCAATTTCTTGATTGAGATTAGATGTATGCTTATGCCATCGGTCAACTTGAGGTCTCTCGGGGCTCCTTGTCCCGTGTTACGATCTAGGCCCCTGTTCTAGTCGTGACACCCACATACTATGATTCATAGTGGGGACTCGTGGTATGGGGAATCAAAATCTCTACTCTAAAGAATGGGTCTTTCTATGACCCATACTATCAACCTACGACATGTAGGTTGAGTCGTACAGAGGAAATTTTCCCAACTTTTCTACATATCACATTTCAAATCTCAAGTCTAGTCTTAGGGACTTCAAGGGTATTACAAGATCTCCCCTTAGAAACATTTTTCCTCAAATGTAAGTTAAGCATACTAAATAACTGGGGAAAGAACCGCAATCCCAAATACTAAACATCTAAAGCTGAAAACTGATGGAGTGACTAACTTTGGACTAATACACATGACTAACCTGAATTCATGAAACATACATACATGCTAAGACATGAATGGAACTTCTACGCATGAAATTGACATGAAACTGAATACAGTTCTAAGGATATAATTTATACCTCCAGTTGTAATTGAGTTGGTAGGGAAAAGATGTGGGTATTTAGCCATCATATCTTCTTTGGCTTCCCAAGTAGCTCCCTCGACAAACTGATTTTTCCAAAAAACCCATAATGAAACTACCTCCTCGTTCCTAAACTTATGAACCTTACAATAGAGGAACTCAACTGGTACCTCCTCATAGGTAAGTTGTCGTTCACTCCTACGTTCTCTATTGAAACCACTAGAGACGGATCGTTGATGCACATCTCCAACAAGGAAACATGGAAAACCGGATGCGCCAAAGCTAATTCCGTGGGTAACTCCAACTCATAGGCCACCTTTCCAACACTATAATACCCCGGAAGTGCATAGGAGTAGACCCGAAAGTGAAAAGTTGAAAACTGCAGAAAATTGGGAAAACTCTCTCAGGACGGGCCAAGGTACGACTAGTGGTATCAAACCAGAGTCATTGTAACGAGTTGTTGGTTGAGATTACGCTTGGTGACAGTGTCGACAACGGGCGACATGACGACCCGTTGTGGTAAACAATGAGTTGTTGATAGTAGTCATCAGAAGAAGCTGGGTTCGCCAGATGGGCTGTAACGGGTCTCCCAACAACTCATTAAGAGATATAATGAGTCGTTGGTTGTGGTCGTTGTAGGAGGATAGAGTTTCCAGTGGGATTGACGGAAGGGAAACAACGAATCGTCGTTCGTTGTGACGAGTCATGGTGTGGTCAGTTATAAGATAAGATGCCAAGGTCCATGAGCAAACCACGGACGAAGTAATGGATCATTGGTCGATAGGATGAGTCGTCCTAACCGTACGTTTGTTGGTTCCGAAAGTATATTTTCAGCAATGCATACGACGAGTGGCATGACGGGTCTTCATTGGCACCAACAACCCGTTAGTGCTATCCGTTAGTTCAATCTAGCCAGATTTTAGGGCAGGTTGATGAAGGGTGATTTCAACTTTGTAACGATATCAGGCCCTAAACTACATCGTTTTGGCTTGGGAAAGATGGGTTTTTTAGAAAATGACCTATTATAAACTCTCATTCATGCATGCAAAAATATTGAAAGGTGATCTAAGGGAATTTTAAGCTTTTCTCTTCAATTCTTCCAATTTCATTCTTAGGCTTCTAAGGAGAGTTAGAATTTGATAATCCCAGGTATGTAAGGCTATCAATGGGTAAATTCTTCCACATCCATGTCCCTCCTCTATGATTTTATTTAAATTTCATCAAAAACTCATAGGGTTTTAAAATTGGTTTATATAAAATCTAATGATTTTACTATGGGTTTTGTGATTTTAAAATCTTATCATAATTTATCGATTTTGATAAGCTTTTGTGATTTAAATTGGTTATAATATCATTGATTTGGATTTCTAAGTATTTAAGCCTATTTATCTATTCCCCATGATGAATCGATTTATGATCTATCTTTCCATTGATTATATTTATAATGCCCAGCATGAATTATGAGTTCGATTTTGTTTTTAATCTATTACTCTTCGTGATCTTATAACTCACAAACTATATGCATGTTCTACAAGTATATTTGAATTTTCGAATCATGAATCATGTTTTGGCCGACTCACGGGCCTTATCTCATGGCTAGTTCACATATCTACTCGCATGCTTCTAATTATCATGAATTAACTAGCCAACGAACTCATGCATGTATTAATATGAGCACTATATATATTTTGGGAGTAGTATCGAACACTGAGTAGGTTCGGGGCTCAGGTTAAGCCCCAGAACTCATGAACTATGTGCAACCGTAGGTATATTGGGACCCCTCTCATGTTTGTCCCTGGCCGAACTGGCAAACCTAGGCATAGGATAAGAGATTGCCCTGCAACCAGTTTTGCCTTTCCAACAGCATAACCCCCTCAGTAGGGCGCCTCCACTTGTTGAGTAGCTGGTCAGTTCCAAAACAGGTTTTATGCCTTAGTGCCTCACCAGGAGCAGAAGGCTTCGCCAGATGTGGTCACGGGTATGTTGCAAGTCTTCCATATTGATGGTTATGCATTGTTAGATCCAGGAGCTACTTTTTGTTTTGTGACCCCTTATATTGCTAGTTGTTTTAGAGTTATCCCTGAAATTCTGTTAGAATCATTCTCCGTAGCTACTCCAGTCGGTGAATCAGTTGTAGCTAGGCGGGTATATAGAGGTTTCCCCATTACAGTGTTGCATAAGGTTACCTCCACAGACTTAGTGGAGTTGGCCATGACCGACTTTGATATCATCTTGGGTATGGACTGGTTGTTTTCATGTTATGTTTCGATAATTTTACAACCCGTGCGGTGGAATTCCGATTTTCAGGTGAGTTAGTTCTGGAATTGAAGAGTAATTTTGCTCTACCAGCCGGTCGATTTATTTCATATCTTAATGCCAGGAAAATGATTTGTAAGGGTTACATGTACCACCGAGTTAGGGTTAAGGATGTAGAGTCCGAGACCTCGACTATTCAATTAGTTCTAGTGGTGTGTGAGTATCCGAAGGTTTTCCTTGATGAATTACCAGGTGTTCCTCTGTAAAGAGAAATTGATTTCGATATTGATCTATTGCCCGATATGTAGTCTATCTCCATTCCTCCTTACAGGATGGCTACAACTGAGCTAAAAGAGACAACAAAATAGTTGAAGGACTTGTTGGATAAGGGTTTCATTAGACCGAGCAGGTCTCTATGGGGTGCACCGGTTCTATTTGTTTGAAAGAAGGATGGGTCCCTTCGAATGTGTATTGATTATCGGCAGCTGAATAAGGTCACTATCAAGAACAGGTACCCCTTGCCCAGGATTGATGGTTTATTTGACCAGCTCCATAGTGCCAGGTGTTTCTCGAAGATAGATATTAGGTCAGGGTATCATTAGCTCCGAGTTTGAGAGTGTGATATCCCAAAGACATCCTTCAGAACCCGGTATAGCCATTATGACTTTGTAGTTATGTCATTTGGACTAACCAAGTCTCCTGTAGCTTTTATGGACCTGATGAATAGGGTGTTCAAACAATATTTGGACATGTTCATCATCGTATTCATCGATGACATCCTTACATACTCCCGGAGAGAGAAGGAGCATGCCGCTCATTTGAGGATAGTGCTGCAGACTCTCAAGGATCGTCAGTTGTATGCAAAGTTTAGTAAGTGTGAATTTTGTCTAGACTCGATTGCATTTCTGGGCCACGTGGTATCAAGCGAGCGCATAAGGGTAGACTTTCAGAAATTGAAGCGGTGAAGAATTCGCCCAAACCGGTGAATTCTTAAGAAATTCAGAGTTTTAATGGACTAGCAGGCTTCTATGAAAGATTTTTTGACGGCTTTTCATCAATTGCAGCCCCATTGAGCAGGTTGACTCAAAAAAAGATAAAGTTCCAATGGTAAGAGGCTTGTGAGGAAAGCTTCCAAGAATTGAGGACCCGACTTACTTAAGCACCAGTGTTGACTTTACCCAAGGGTAAGGATGGATTTGTTGTATATTGTGATGCTTCAAAAGTTAGAATGGGATGTGTGTTGATGCAACATGGGAAAGTAATAGCAAATGCCTCTCGACAGCTGAAAGTTCACGAAAAGAATTACCCGACCCATGATCTTGAGTTGGCTGCGGTGATGTTTTCATTGAAGATATGGCGGCATTAATTGTATGGGGTCCATGTGGACGTGTTCACGGATCACAAGAGCCTGCAAAATGTGTTCATGCATAAAGATCTCAATCTTCGGCAAAGGAGGTGATTGGAGTTATTAAAGGACTACGATATGAGTGTTCTTTACCATCCGGGCAAGGCTAATGTGGTGGTGCATGCACTTAGTAGGCTCTCTATGGAGAGTGTGTCCCACGTGGATGAGGGAAAGAAGGAGTTGGTGAAAGATGTCCATCGGCATGCAAGGTTGGGAGTTAGATTGATTGACTCGGCCGATGGTGGCGTTGTTGTGCAGAATGGGTCAGAATCATCCTTGGTGGTTGATGTAACATTTAAGCAATAAGAGGACCCGATTTTGAGGATGCTAAAGGAAATGATGCGTAGTCAAAAGGTAGAGGGTTTATCCCAAGGGGGAGATGGTGTGCTATGA
The DNA here is from genome assembly GCA_018107945.1 of Datura stramonium. NCBI lineage: Eukaryota > Viridiplantae > Streptophyta > Magnoliopsida > Solanales > Solanaceae > Datura > Datura stramonium. Next base: position 24,009 of record JACEIK010005937.1, read on the forward strand.
TACCAGGGTCATCTATGTATCCTAGACGCTGATAATTTGAGTGCTCGAATATTGCATAAGGCACATGAAACTAGATATTCTATCAATCTGCGATCCACGAAGATATATCGGGACTTGCGAGAAATCTATTGGTGGGATGGTATGAAGAAGAATATTGCAGAGTTTGTAGCCAAATGTCCAAACTGTCAGTAAGTGAAGGTCGAGCATCAAAGGCCGGGAGGCGTACTTCAGGATATTAACATTCCCACATAGAAGTGGGAAGAGATCAAAATGTATTCCATTACAGGCCTACCTCGTACTCGACGAAACTAAGATTCCATTTGGGTGGTGGTAGATAGGTTAACCAAGGCTTCACACTTCCTACGGGTGAAGACCATGGATTCAGTGGATGATTATGCCAAATTGTATATTCAGGAGTTGGTTCGACTTCATGGAGTGCCCTTGTCTATTATTTCAGACCGAGGTACTTTGTTTACCTCCCTGTTCTGGAGGTCATTTCAGAAGGGACTTGGGACTCAAGTCAAGCTTAACATGGCCTTTCATCCGCAAACAGATGGCCAAGTCGAGCGAACAATCCAGACTCTTGAGGACATGTTGAGGGCATGTGTTATTGATTTTAAAGGTAGTTGGGATGAAGATTTTCCCTTGATCGAGTTTGCTTATAATAACAACTATCACTCTAGTATCCAGATGGCACCGTTCGAGGATCATTGTGAAGGTGTAGATCGCCCATCGGATGGTTTGAGGTTGGTGAGGCAGCAATGATAGGACCTGATTCGGTTCATGAGGCCATGGTAAAGGTTCAGTTGATAAGGGACCGGTTGAAAACCACTCAGATCCATCATAAATCGTATGCTGTTGTGAGGAGAAGAGATCTGGAATTTTATGTGAACGATTGGGTATTTCTCAAGGTATCTCCCATGAAGGGAGTCATGCAATTTCGGAAGAATGGGAAACTCAGTCCCCGATATGTTATCCCCTACCGAGTGGTGAGAAGAGTTGGTAAGGTGGCATATGAATTTGATTTTCCCTCAGAGCTATCTTCAGTACATCCCATGTTTCATGTGTGACTTTTGAAGAAATGTTTGGGTGATCCAGCTTTAGTAGTCTTGGTTGACAGCGTTGGTGTAAAAGACAGTCTTAGCTATGAAGAAGTTCCAGTGGAAATATTGTACCAGTAGGTTCGGAGGCTGAGGAACAAGGAAGTAGCTTCAGTTAAAGTACTATGGAGAAATCAGCATGTTGAAGGAGCTACGTGGGAAGCCGAAGCATATATGATGACTTAAATTCCCACATTTATTCTCTACCGGCTTAGTTCTGACTTGAGGTATCAGTTTTCCTCCATGAACTTATCTAATTTTCATGTTCAGTCCATGCATTCAAGTTTCTTTTATGTGTATGAATGTGTATGTGAAGCATGCGATCAGTTCAGCTATGTGTTATGAATTGGAGATAGTCATTCTATAAAAATTTCGATTCAAATGATTAAGATTTTTCATATGATAATTCCATGTCTCTATTTCCTGCTTGTTTCTAATAGTTGAGGACGAATGTTCCCAAGGGGGAGATATTGTAATACCTTGGAAGTGCGTAGGAGTAGACCCGAATGTGAAAAGTTGAAAACTGCAGAACATTGGGAAAAATCTCTCAGGATGAGCCAAGGTACGACTCGTGCTATCAAACCACGAGCCGTTGGTTGAGATTAGGCTAGGTGACAGTGCAGACAATGGGCGACATATTGACTCATTGTGGGAAATAACGAGTCATTGATAGCAGTCATCAGAAGAAGCTAGGTTCTTCAGGTGGGCTGCAACGGGTCTCCCAACGACCCGTCAGGAGATACAACGAGTCATTGGTTGTAGTCGTTGTTTGATGATAGGGTTTCCAGTGGTCTTTACAGAAGGGAAACAATGACTCGTCGTTGGTTGTTATGAGTCATGGTGTGGCCCGTTAGAAGATAGATGCCAAGGTCCATGAGCAAACCACAGACGAAGTGATGGATCGTTGTTCGATAGGACGAGTCGTCCTGACCATATGTTGGTTGGTTTCGAAAGTAGAATTTTAGCAGTGCATATGACAATTGGCATGATGGGTCGTCGTTGATTCCAACGACTCGTTAATGCTATCTGTTGGTTCGATCCGGCTAGATTTTGGGGCAGGTTCATTAAGGGTGATTTAGACTTTTTCATGATTTGAGGCCCTAACTACGTCGTTTTGTCTTGGAAAAAATGGGATTATAATAAAATGACCTATTCTAAACTCTCATTCATGCATGCAAGAATATTGAAAGTTGATCTAAGGGGATTTTAAGCTTTTCTCTTCAATTCATCCAATTTCATTCTTAGGCTTCTAAGGAGAGTTAGAATTTGAGAATCCCAAGTATGTAAGGCTATCATGGGTGAATTCTTCCACATCCATGTCCCTCCTCTATGATTTTATTTAAATTTCATCAAAAACTCGTGGGGTTTGTAATTGTTTTATATAAAATATAATGATTTGACCATGGGTTTTATGATTTTTAAATCTTATCATAATCTATCGATTTTGATAAACTTTTGTGATTTAAATTGGTTATAATATCATTGACTTGGATTTATAAGTATTTAATCCTAATATCTATGCCCTATGATGAATCGATTTATGATCTATCTTTCCGTTGATGATATTTATAATGCCCATCTTGAATTATGAGTTCCATTTTGTATTTAATCTATTACTCTTCGTGATCTTATAACTCACAAGCTATATGCATGTTGTACAAGTATATTTGAATTTTTGAATCATGAATCATGTTTTGGCCGACTCACGGGCCTTATCTCATGGCTAGTTCACATATCTACTCGCATGCTTCTATTTATCATGATTTAACTAGCCCATGAACTCATGCATGTATTACTATGAGCACTATATAAATTTTGGGAGTAGTATCAAACACCGAGTAGGTTCGGGGCTCTGGTTAAGCCCTAGATCTCATGAACTACGTGCCACCGTAGGTATATTGGGACCCCTCTCATGTTTTTCCTTGGCCCAATTGTCCCTTTCTCATGGTGATATCACACTTTCACGAACACCCTCAGCAAGGTACGGACACCCTCCCCATGAGAGTTATAAGTCGGGCTTCATGTGTGCTCGTATTGGGTATGTCTGTTAAGAGAATCTCCCACAGTTTCTCACAATTTATGCATGTTATAATTATGTATGTTCTCTCAAGTAATGATAATTAACGCTCTTCTATTATGATTATGATTATTTTTATGTTACGAATGTTTTGAAAACCTTGAGCCGTATGATATGTTATTATAATTTATGATACAAGCATGATGTCCTACTCTTTTGATCATTTATGAATTTCATATATGCTTTTAAATGTCCATATTTCTTACCTTGCATACTCAATACATTCCATATACTGACCACATACTTTCTACGCTATATCCTTTCATGATGCAGGTCTCAGTTCTCAGGCTCATCCTCACCCGAAGATTATTTCAGATTTGCTCTCAGCTCTCTTGGTGAGTCCTCATGTTTCGAGGGTTGTATGTTCATACTCTATGTTGTTCTTTCAGTTTCTAGATGTTGGATTTGTTCGAAAGTTATCCCATCAATCTGTCCTTCATGTTTAGAGGCTTATCAGACTGCAAGTTGTATTCAACCGTATTGTATAAGTCTTGTACTGATTATTCCCTTTGGCTATCTTATGATTACGGTCTTATATGTTAATTCTTCGGCTCATGTGATTGGATTAGATGTATGCTCATTTCATGGGTCGACATGGAGTCTCTCGGGGCTCCTTGTCCCGTGTCTACGATCCGGGTGTACGTTTGGGTCGTGAAAAACACGTCTCCTAATCCTGTATAGCCCAAAATGGAGGGGACTAAGTTTTCCATTCTTTTCGAATCTCATCACTCCCTTTATGGGAGACACCTTCAGGAACACCCAAACATCAATGTCAACATCAAGTTCTCTCTTCTTCACATTTTCATAAGATTTCTGTACACTCCGAGCTATTTTCAACCTATCTCTAATAAGATGAATCTTCTCCACAACCTCATGAACTGATTCTGGCTCTATAAATGTATCCTCACCTTCCTCACATCATCCAATAGGTGGTCTACACCCCCTCCTATAAAGATTCTTAAACAAAGCCATCTGAATACTAGAGTGATAATTGTTATTGTATGCAAACTCGATAAGAGGTAAGTGATCATCCTAATCACCCCGAGGATTAAAGACACATATTCTCAATGTATCCTCAAGAGTCTTAATGGTCAGCTCGGCCTAAGACCATCAGTGCTGCGTGTGAAAAACTGTGTTTAGCTTTACCGGAGTACCTTGACCCTTCTGAATCGACCCTCAAAACTAATAGGTGAACTAAGTACCCCTATCTGAGATTATGGACAAAGGAACTCCATCAAACCAAACTAATTCCCGAATGTACAATCTAGCATAGTCCTTGTGCTAACTTCGTTATCCTTCACTATTACCCATACATAATCACGTTGCCAGCGTATCCAAAGTGACCCTGTGATACAAACCATATATTTACCTATTTCCCCTTCCTAACAGTAATACTAATACCCTGTCACATACCTCAACCCTGTTCGAGCATAGCACGACCACACCTCTAACAACTTGTACACCACCACCTTATTCAATCCTATCACTTATGATTACCCCATGGCTCCTTGTAGCTAACATCGTTCAAGAATTCTCCTATCTTCCAAGCTTGGCTAATAACTGTGCTTCATGAGCTTTCGCATACTTGGAACCTATGGCATGAATAGGGAGTTATCCTGAACATACATGTTGTAACCATTATTTCCATCATGGGGAAGATACATGGGGCTTAGAATAAGGAAATCGTCGAATTCTTTGAGAATTCTAAGTTGGGCATATACCCGACATCGCACGATCTTTTGAGTTGTTAAGGTATTCTTACGGACTGAGTTCATAGAGTTGGGCACACTGTGAGACATGAGCTTACATACATAACGAGTTTCTTGACATGAAGATGAGCTTTATGGAATTATGGAGTAAGACTGGGATCGCTGTCTGAAGAGATTACTTCTCATTCTTAGAACCTGAATATAAGCATGACTAGAGTGTAGCGCTGGCTGATAAATAAGGGAGAGAATCTAAATGAAAAGGGATTGACCTTCCATCGATACTATTTTAGGAACTTCCTTACTAGAAATAACTCAAGGTTTGACTCGGCCTCTCAACTTAGCATCTCCCCCTTACTTTGATTCATTGTCCTATAGCCGTTGGATCCCTTCTTAAGGTTAAGTTGACATTACTAGCTCTTGAATTTACTATTTTTTAATTCTAAGGTTACCTCAGGAGGTTTCATACTTCTTATTTCATATCTCTTCATTCACCCAATCCTATAACCATTCAACACCATAAACCGAAATAAAACTCATACCAAGACACCTATAGGGATCATAAGCCTTATACCATAGTTCCTGAGCCTAGCAGTATGGAAGATTCATCAAGAAAAGCTCATAACGTACCTTTGACTCTATATGGTAAGCCCTCTTTATCCTAGCGCTATCCATTACCTGAACCAGTTGAGGTGCCCTACTGAGGTGACCGAGTTGTGGGAGCTACAGAGAGGTGGTTAGGGCTCTATCTTTGCCCCATTTGGCTGTTGAACAATCTCTACGCTTATAACCAGGCTTGTCGCACCATAAGTAAGCATCGGAACCCATCAGGCACTTACCCACATGGTTCTTTCTGCATCTCTTCCAAACTGCGTAGGTACGACCACTGACGTTGCCTTGCTGGGCTGATGGACAGGCATGAATTCTGTGGCCGGACTTCCCACCCCAAAAGCAGACATCCCTACCAATTGAGAAAATCCTTAGGTGTTTCCTTCCACATTTCATGCAAACTGGATATGTGCTTCCCCGTACCCCAAATCTGAATGGAACCCTACTTGCCGATAGTGCTGGGGATGTGACCGGTGTCCACCACTTTCCCTCTGCTGGGCAAACTCTAATCTATCTCTTTTTTTCCCCTTTCCTCCTTCTATAAACATACCATCCGCCTCTTGATGGTGGGACTCATATGTGACGTACATAGTGAAGTCTCGAACCTTAGTAACTGTTGTCCCTCTGGTAGTATTAGCAGGTACAATTGCCTGTTGGTTAAGCTGAGTGACCATGACGTACATCGTCGTTCTAAAGGCAGCCCTGAGCTTTGCATCGATAACTTGCCCAAAAAGGGGGCCTACAGAGTTGGTGGGGTAGGCTTACTTTCATAGGCTCTTCAGGAAAATATATTTTTGCACACACGCATAGCACGAGTTAGAGGAATAGAGAGAGTTGAACTCATGGCACGAAATAGAATCATGAAAGATATGAAGTTTCCTAAAACGTTTTGTAGCCTCTTAGTCATAAGTGTGGCGCGCTTCACACCCATGAAAAATACTCTACTTAACGTGATTTTTAGACAACCTAGGAATCTTCAAAACCTAATGCTCTGATACCACATTTGTCACGACCCGAGCATGGACCCCGGATCAAGACACGAATCTAGAACCATGAATGGCTCCAAGATAACCCATGGCATATACGAAGCATGAGTTAATAGCATAAACGAACTGAAATTAAAGTATAAGCTAAATAAGTGGAAGTCTATATAACATGAGGAGTAAGTAAAATGACAATATTACAACACTGAGTCGCAAGGTAAATATACTAACTCTATGTCTGAAAGCCTCTACTACTGATGAGATACTGGAACAAGCCCCCAGCTAAATCCAAAATCTAAAAATTATAACAAACTAGAAGAAACTGAAATACAGTAAATAACTTTAGTCCTTGGAAGATAAGAACTCATCGTTGCTCGCTGATCAAGTTTGGAAGGTATCTAACCATGGGGCTGAGTGTAAGTACCTTGATCTATATTATGAAACGATATAACATAGAGTATGCGGTCAGTACTTGAAATGTATTGATAATGTGAGGTAAGTACAAATGGACAATTAAAATACATAAGAGTTCATAAGAGTAGGATAGTTCAAAACGTGAAGTAATAATCATAACGTAAACATGAGGACTCAAGGTTTTCAAAACTATTCATAAACTAGTTATAATCATAGTCATAAGAGAAACCTTGTAAATCATAACTTGAGCCAAGTATCATAAAAATGATCATGCGTAAAGCATAAGGAACAATGACAAAATTTTTCTTAACCGACACCATCAAGGTAGAGCTTACATGATTCCCCCCAACTATCTCACTCAAGTTAGTAGAGCCGAATAGAGCTTTCCAGGCAAGGGATGATTTGCGGTGTGATATTACTAATAGGACCCACCTACCATTTAGGAATATAAGCCTACGTTTGCACGTAGTTTTGAGATCTCGAAGTTTATCTGAACGTCGGGCAAACTCGGTGCTAGACACTACTCCAAAAAACATGCACAAAAGGGGCTCATACACTTATCATAAAATCATACATGAAGGTCATGAGCTAGTTAAAATCGTAATAATCATGAATATGCTTGTAATATATAAACTAGCCATGAAATAAGGGCCCATGAGTTGGCCAGACCATAAACATTGAAGATCATAAAAGAATATTCATACTTTAGAATATCAACATACTTGAAATTCATAATACTTGTAGGAAATCATATCATAAATCTTAAATCAAAAATTATGGCGTAGGAAAATTAAAATAATAATGGAAATCATATAATTTCATATAAAGGAATTTAGTCTTAATCATGCTTGAAATATATTGAATCATAGTTTTATGAAGACTTAAAGAATTCTCAAAACCCAAATCATGGAAATCATATATTAATATCAATTCAGCTATACCCATAAGAGAATTTTGAAGGAATTGGATAACCTTACATAAGATCCCTAGAGGATTTTGAATATGGGAATTGGGGAATTGGGTGATCATGGATTTGAAAAGGGACATGCATAGAACACAAGTTGAATCCCGAGGGAACTGATTTCATGGAAGAACATGAAAGAATTCATCCACAATAAGTTTGTTCCTAAAATTTCAAATAAGGCATGGGAGGTGAGAATCATGAATTCAATTTGAAAAGGGCATGAGGGTGGAAGGATTTCCCCCATTCATAACCCTACATACATGAGTTGATGATCCCTTGACTTTTCTTGAAGATCCAAGAGGAATTGAGAAGTTGGAGGTGATGAACCCTAGCTCCTGCTTTAGAGAAAATGTAATCTACGGATGTTTGAAGAGAGTGAGGATTTATACAATGTTAAACCCTTTAAAATGACCTAAAGAAAGACCAAAACGATGTCATTTAGGAGTTAGAAGCAATCAAAGTTTACTAAAATGCCCCCAAACTATCAAATTAAGACCTGCAACTAGTAATTACTACGGCCAACAGTACTGGTAGTTACTAGATTGTACAACCTATACTGAGGTTCGTACAATGTCTAGTGCTACTTCACTAGACCACTCATAACTTTTTATTTTGAACTCCAATTGATGAAAGGACGGATATGTTGGAAAGAATACTCGAAGGGATTCTATTTATAATGCTGAATCACAAAAAACAAATTATAAGTAGGGTGCTTTGGTCGCTTGAGGTGACCCTTATATGAACTGATACAGAAATCCAATCAGTAAGAAGGCTCATCACTCAACTTTTTGCTAGATGTTCCTTATGACCGTAATTTGTATCCAATGCATTCTCACACTTATGAATTGGTCTTACAAGTAGTTTCAACTAGATTCATCAGGTTCAAGCCTATTTCTATACATAGAAGGTTACAAACATAGCTTGAAAGTCCAAGGCATTACAATATACCAACTCACGATTGAAATGACGATTCATACCATCATATTATTACTCATACCACGAGTTATACCACCAACCTACAACTAGTGGTTTATTCCTATGACTAATGAGACCCTTTTACCCAACTCTCTGAATTATTCCGTGAACGCATACCACGACCCGTCATTCCTTGCTATTAGTCGTACCATGACTTGTACAACTAACACTTTGAAACCCATAGTCAAGCTACGACTCTTGACCATGGGTCGTACCCATATACTACAACTTGTAGTAGGGACTCGTCATCTGGGGAACCAAAATCTCTACTATGAACCACGAGTCTTCCTACGTCCCATACTACCAACCTATGACTCATATGTTGAGTCGTACTGAGGAAATTTTCCCAACTTTTCTGCTGATCACATTTCAAATCTCAAGTCTAGTCTTAGGGACTTTTGAGGTATTACACATAAGAGTCGCATTAATTCTAAAACATTCATTCAATGTAAAGTCAAATATTTCAACACCCTTAGTTCATAACTCACACAATTCCTTCACAAGCGGTTGTAAGTACATATCTATATTATTTCCAAGCATCTGTTTTCCTAGAGTGATCATTGATAAGATGAAGAAGGTGTTATTTATAAACATCCAAGGAGGAATATTTTATGGAATCAAGAATACTAGCCAAATACTATTGGTAGAACTCATTGTTCCCAAAGGATTAAAATCGTCAGTAGAAAGGCCCAAGCAAATGTTTCAAGGATCAGAAGAAAATACAGATTGAGTTCTATCAAATTTCTTCCATGTTTCACCATACTTGGATGCCTCGTAAACCATCTAAGTTACTTCCCAAGGAATTCCATCTCATATGGTTAGCAATCTTAGTACATATAAAAAACCTTTTGAACCTTTGCTTCAAAGGAAAGTCACACAAAGCCTTCGCAACTTGCTCTTTTTTTTCTTGTCATGATCCATTTAGATTAATCAATTTTCTTACATGCTTCCAATTCTAAATCACCTTCCTAGAATGACATACAATTATTTGGACATAATGGTATCTTGGTGTAGTCAAGGCCATATGTGGTAATTAGTTTTTTAACCTCATACAAAGGGAGGTAACTTTGCATCTTCAAATGTGTCTCTCAATAAATCTAGTATTATGGTCATTGCCTTGTCATTCAATCGATAAAAGACTTTTATATGATATAATGTTATTAAAAGCTTGAGTTTTGTGTACTTTCTCCCTTCATCCAACATTTCATTTTCATCTTTGAGAAAATCACATAAGTCACCAGAATCCTCCCTATGCCCTTTGTTTGATATTTTAGTTGAACCCAATGGTTGAGATGTCCCTACATCAGTTGTTTGCTGCCTATACCGCCCAAATGCATCAGTAACCATTACTTCTATTGGATTTTATAGATGAAACATCTCTTACTTAACATCTTTATCTCTAGAAGACTAATACATTTTTTTTCATGACCCGAACATGGGCCCAGATCGAGACACGTAACAAGGTACCCCGAGAGACTCCAAGCCAACCAATGGCATGAACGTACATCTAACTTATTCAAATAAAGCAGAAGACATAACATAATACTTACAATGGAAGTCTAAGCATAACATAACCTCAAATGGGAATTTACATAGTACATGACGAGCTGATTACTACATATAGTCTGAAAGCCTCCACATATCTGATGGGTTGATGGGAAAACACCCCCAACTAATCCGAAAAGTACAAAATCTAAAAATAGCAAGACAACTGATCACAAATGGTCCTCAGGAGATGAGGACTCACCAAAAGAGACTAGATGCAACTTCCAAAAGTTGTCTAGTGATGGGGCTGAGTCTGAAGATCAAAGCCTGTATCATAAGACGATACACCATAGAGTATGCGGTCAGTACGTGGAATGTACCAAGTTTGCAAGGTAAGTAAAATGACAATATAAAATACGTAAAAGTTCATAAGAGTTGGATAACATGATCGTAATGTAAATACCCTAATGTAAACATAAGGCTCAAGGTTTTCAAAACATTCGTACATAACCATAATCATAATCATAAGAGAAAATCTTTATTAAAAATGACTCGAGTAAAAGTTCATAATCATAGACATGCATAATTCAAGAGGAATAGTGGGAGATTCTTATAACCAACATACCACATATGAGCACACATGGAGCCCAACCTATAAACCCCTAGTCGGGAAGGTGTTTGTACCTTGCCAAGGGTAGAACTATGAAAAAGGTGTGATATCACTCATGAAAGGCCCATTTGGGGCAAGGAGGACAGTCTCAAGGGAGGTCCCATAGTGATCTACGATGGCATGTAGTTCTGAGACTCGAAGCAAAACCTGGGCCACAAACCTACTCGGTGTTAAATACTACTCGCAAAACATATATAGTGCTCATAGAAAAATATACATTAAATTCATGGACTAGTGAAATCATGATAATCATAAGCATGCTTGAAAGTACGTGAACTAGCCATGAAATAAGGCCCGTGAGTTGACCTTAACCATAAATAATAAATCATGAGGTTCATTCATACATGTAAAACATGTATATACTTGATATTCATAAATTCATGATGAGCATTTGAGACAAATTGTAGCATGGGTCATAAATCATAATGGCTTAATGAACATCAAAATCGAAGTAGAATCATAATTTGATTTATCATGAAATATACTTAATTGGGAATAGTTTTGTAGAAAAATTTAAATTAAGTACTTATAAAATTTGCCCATGATTCGTAAAACATGAATTTTATACATGAGAGGAATTAACCCAGAATTAGATCAAAAGGATTTTATAAGATTTGGGATAAAATCCCATAGAATTATCAATAGAATTTCATGAATTAGAGAGAGATTGGGCATGGGTGTTAACAAATTCACCCATTGATAACCCTACATACATCAGATGGATTGATTTAACCAGTCCCTTGATTGCCCAATGAAGAATTGAAGAGAAACTTGAAGGGGATTAAGCTTGACCTCTTCTCTATCTCTCTAAGTTTGCATGCATGAGTAAGAATAGCCTAGAATGAATTTTTTCCTCTTAATACTCACTATTCATTGGTTAAAACGATGTATTTTAGGCCTTAGGATCATAGGAATTATGGATAAGCCCTTACTAAATTTGCAGAAAAATAACTGACTGCCAGTCCCCACTAGGAACTGGATAAGTCGTTACCAAGGACCATGACTTGTGGTCTTAGTCATCGTGTGCACCGTCCAAAATTCATCTGGGCCGCCATGGGGGACCCTACGACTCGTTACTAGTGACCATGACTCATGGTCACCACTCTTCACCTTCACTTCCCAAAATCTAGATTCATTAGCAAAGGGCTGAGCACGACTCATCTAATTAATCATGGGATCTGACCATGACTCATGGTGTACAACCGTAGGGTACACTGCCAAATTCTTCTTCACCATCCCATTACCCTTGACCACGACTGACTCAACGAGTCGTGGGGACTGACAACGACTTATTGTCATGTCCGTGGGGACTCCAAGACTCCAAATTTCAACTCAAGTACAACACCTCACCACGTGTCACTTCATGACTGGTGGTCTACTTCACGGGTCACAAACCGACTCGTTCCTTGACCTGGTGCCAAATTTTTAGTTTTCTCCGTTTCAACTCCTGGGTCTGATCTTAGGGCTTCAGGGGTATAAGAATATCTCCCTCTTAGGAACATTCATTCTCGAATGTTGAAAATCATATAGAAAAGCAGAGAAATGCAATCATCATATTAAAATACTGATCATATAAGCTGAAAACTGATGGAATGACTAATTTTGTTTTAAACTACATGTTTGAACTGAATTCACAAATCATACATACATCCATATACGTGAAAGATACTGGGGCACATGAATTGAACATGAAATTGAATAGAGTGTTAGGGAAAATACTGATACCTCAAGCTGGAACTAAGATGGTAGGGAAAAAAGTGGGTATCTAGCCATAAATTCTGCTTCGGCTTCCCACATAACTCCCTCAACATGTCGATGCCTCCATAAAACTTTAACCGAAGCTAATTCTCTATTTCTTAGCCTTCGAACTTGCTGATCCAGTATTTCCACCGGAACCTCCTCATAACTAAGGTTGTCTTTCACACTGAAACTATCAACCAGGACAACTAGAGCTGGATCACCCAAACACTTCTTTAAGAGCGATACATGTCTAGCTTTTACATCAGTCACCAAGGATGATTCTGACCCTTTTTGAATTGTAACACCACAAACGGCCGAGTTAACCAAACGAACTCTGGTACTGGATCAACAAGTTATTTTGACTAAGACTAAGCTGTCACAATAACTAAGCGGTCACAATAACTAAGGCTGTCCTCATAAGCAGATTGTGAACCCTCATCATGTCTAGCTTTTACATCAGTCACCAAGGATGATTTTGACCCTTTTTGAACTGTAACACCACAAACGACCGAGTCAACCAAATGAACTCCCAACCTTGCAGGACAATGCACAATCTTCACCAGCTCATTCCTCCCTCATCCACATGGGACACACTCTCCATAAAGAGTCTACTAAGTGCATCCGCTACTACATTGTCCTTACCCGGATGGTAAAGGACACTCATATCATAATCATTGAGTAGCTCCAACTACCTCCTTTGGCGTAGATTTAGATCCTTTTTCATAAACACATATAATAGACTCTTGTAGTCCGTAAACACATCTACATGGACTCCGTACAAATAGTGTCTCCATATCCTCAAGGCGAATACAACCGTCGCCAATTCAAGATCATGGGTCAGGTAATTCCTTTCATGCACCTTCAGCTACCTAGAAGCATATGTTGTAACCTTTCCGTGTTGCATCAACACATAACCAAGACCGATCCTAGAAGCATCGCAATACACCACAAACCCATCGGTACCCTCATGTAGGGTTAACACCGTAGCTGAGGTAAGCCGAGTCTTTAACTCCTGAAAGCTTCTCTCATAAGCATCCGAACACTAGAAATTCACTTTCTTTGGAGTCAATTTGGTCAATGGCACTGCAACGGATGAAAAATCCTCCACAAATCTCCGATAATACCCAACTAAACCCAAGAATCTCCTGATATCTAATGGATTCACCGGTCTTGGCCAATTATTCACCATCTCTATTTTATGAGAGTCCACCTTTATGCCCTCACTTGACACCATATGGCCAAAAAATTCCACTGAGTTCAACCAAAACTCGTATTTGCTAAATTTAGTATATAATTGGTGATCCTTGAGAGATTGTAATACCACCCTCAAATGAGCGGCATGCTCCTTCTCGCTCTGAGAGTATACCAGGATGTCATTAATAAACACTATCACAAAACATATCCTAGTATGGCTTGAACACCCTATTCATCAAGTCCATAAAAGTTGTAGAAGCATTCATTAGTCCAAAAGACATTACTACAAACTTATAATGACCATATCGCGTCTTGAAGGTTTTCTTCGGGATGTCACTCTCCTGAACCCTGAGCTTATGGTATCCAGATCTAAGATCTATCTTCGAAAATCATTTAGCACCCTGAAGCTGGTCAAACAAATCATCAATCTTGGGGAGAGGATACCTGTTCTTGATGGTGACCTTTTTCAATTGTCGATAGTCAATACACATACTAATAGAACCATCTTTCTTTTGGAAAAAGAGAACTGGTGCACCCCATGGGGATTTGCTCGATCTAATGAAACCCTTATCCAAATGGTCTTTCAATTGTTCCTTCAACTCCTTTAGTTTGGCTGGAGCCATTCTGTAAGGAGGAATAAATATAGGTTGCATGTCGGGAAGAAGGTCAATACCAAAAAAGATTTCCCTCTCGAGAGGAATACCTTGTAGATCATCAAGGAACACTTCTGGATACTCACATACTATTGGAACTGACTGGATAGTCGGGGTTTCTGATATAGAACCATTAAACCTAAATAAATGGTACACACAACCCTTGGAAATTATCTTTCTGGCCTTAAGGTATGAAATGAAATGACCTACAAGCACGACTGAACTACCCTTCCATTCTATGGCTGGCTCACCTGAAAATCTAAACCCTACTCCCCAAATTCTACAATTAACTGAGGCATAGTATGCAAATAGCAAATCCATGCCGAGGATAACATCAAAATCGGTTATGGCTTACTCTACTAGGTCTGCTAAGGTGACTTTCTGAAGAACTGTGACCGGACAACTTCTATACACCCGTCTAGCTACCACTGAATCACCTATTGGAGTAAAGACTGGGAAGGGTTCTTATTAGATTTTGGGACTAACTCCAAAGCTATTAGCAATATAAGGTGTCACAAAAGACAAGGTAGCACCTGGATCTAACAAAGCATATACATCAAGATGGAAAACTTGTAACATACCAGTAACCACGTCTGGGGAAGTCTATTGCTCCTGTCGAGTCGCAAGGGCATAAAACCTGTTCTAACACTGACCGCCAGTTGAACTAGTCAAAGCACCCTGCTGGGAGGGAGTGCTGCTAGAGCTGCTGAAATAGCTGCGGGCATACGGGCTCCACCACCCTCTAGTCTTGATGAAGGGCAATCCCTGAGTCTGCATTCGAGTTTTCCACACCTGAAACAAGCATCTAAGCCAACTAACACCTCTGGGAAGGTGTGCTCTATCTGCATGCTACCCTGGCCCCTTGAATTTGAGGCCCTGCTCCTCTGATCACCTCGTGGTCTAGATGGTGTACTAGCTGATGAAGGTGCTGGAGAAAAAGACCTATTATGAGACTGTTGGCAATGTACGCCCCTGATCTAGGCTGAGAAGTCCCATAACTATCAGTCTTGGACCTCTTGGCCTCTCTCCCCCTCTGATAGACCACCTCCATCTGCTAGACGTGTAAAATTATGTGGGCAAAATCAATGTCCTAATGCAGCATGACGATGCTACAATCCTTATCCAAGTAGTCTGCCACTCCATGTACAAACCTGCACACCCGAGCTCTCTAATCTGCCACTAACTCTTGCACATACTTGAATAAACGGGTTAACTCCAGAGAATACTCCTGAACTGACATGTTACCCTGCTTCAGATTCACAAACTCAGCTGCTTTCAGCTCCCTCATCTCATGAGGGAAGAACTGATCTAGAAAGGCGACATGAAACTCATCCCAATTGATAGGGCCTACTCCTACTGGCCAGCTGATAAGAGGCCAAGTTGATTCACTGCCTATTTTTCACCCCCATGACCTAGGAGATCATCAGAATCTCATCAATGTACTCATGTGGGTTCTCATCCAACTTTCACCCAAGGAACTTTGGTGGGTTCATTCTCAGAAAATCCCTAACCCGAGCCGCCACCGCATTCCTGTTCTAAGGGAGATGCACCACCACCTGTTGATTGACCTAGGCGGTCAAGGCCTATGCTAGAATTTGTATGGATGCCCTGATTTCAGCGTGGGTAGCAAGCTCTAGTGCATGTTCCTCGTGGGATGGTGGACCCTGATGGTGCCCCTCGTCGTTGTTGTTCTCATGGCCATTTCCGCTTCTCCGTCTATTCACTCGACGTGGAGGGATTATTTTGCAATCACGTATAAAATGAGTTAGACGGATAGATAGATATTTCATCACACAACATGAGATCATTAAAGAAGGGAACATTTCCTAAATATTTCATAGCCTCTTCGTCATAAGTGTGGCGCGCTACACACTCATGAAAAAGACTCTACTTAACGTGGCTTTCAAATACCCTAGGACACTTCAAACCTATTGCTCTGATACCATGTTTGTCACGATCCGAATATGGGCCTGGATAGTGACACGGAACAAGGAACCCTGAGAGACTCCAAGTCGACCCATGGCATGAACATACATCTAACTCATTCAAATACAACATAAGACATAACATAATAATTATAATGGAATTCTAAGCATAACATACCTCAAACCTGAATTTACATAATACATGACAAGCTGATTACTACATATAGTCTGAAAGCCTCTACATATCTGATGGGTCGATAGGACAACACCCCCAACTAACTCGATAAGTCTGAAAATTGAAAATAGCAAGACAACTAATCACACATGGTCCTCGAGAGATGAGGACTCACCAAAAGAGACTGGATGATAACTCCGAAAGCTGCCTAGTGACTAGGTTGAGTCTGAAGATCGAAGCCTATATCATAAGACAATACAACATAGAGTATGTTGTCAGTACATGGAGTGTACCGAGTATGCAAGTTAAGTAAAATGGCAATTTAAAATATGTAAAAGTTCATAAGAGTAGGACAATATGATGAAATGTAAATACCCTAATGTAAACATAAGGCTCAAGGTTTTCAAAACATTCATAAATTAAACATAATCATAATCATAAGAAAAAAGATTTATTAAACATGACTTGAGCCAAATTGCATAATCATAGATATGCATAAATCAGGAGGAACAGTGGGTGATTCTTATAACTGACATACCCCATATGAGCAAACATAAAACATGGCTTCTAAACCCCTAGTAGGGAGGGTTTTGTACCTTTCTAAGGGTGGAACCATTAAAATGGTGTGTTATCACTCATGAAAGGCCCATTTGGGCAAAAGGGGAGAGTCTCAAGGGAGGTCCCATCGTGACCTATGGTGGCACGCAGTTTTGAGACTCGAGCCAAAACCTGGGCCTCGAACCTTCTCGGTTTAAGTATTACTCCCAAAACATACATAGTGCTCATAGGAAAATATACATGAAATTCATGGACTAGTTAAATCATGATAATCATAAGCATTCTTGAAAATACGTGAACTAGCCATGAAATAAGGCCCGTGAGTCGACCTTAATCATAAATCATAAATCATGAGNATAAATCATGAGGTTCATTCATACATGTAAAACATGTATATACTTGATATTCATAAATTCATGATGAGCATTTGAGGAAAATTGTACCATGAGTCATAAATCATAATGGGTTAATGAACATCAAAATCGAGGTAGAATCATAACTTGATTTATCATGAAATATACTTAATTGACCATAG
Source organism: Datura stramonium (assembly GCA_018107945.1). Lineage (NCBI taxonomy): Eukaryota > Viridiplantae > Streptophyta > Magnoliopsida > Solanales > Solanaceae > Datura > Datura stramonium. The sequence continues at coordinate 41,772 of JACEIK010005937.1, forward strand.
TTTGTAGAAAAATTGAAATCTAAATTGTTATAAAATCTGCCCATGATTTGTAAAACATAAATTTATGCATGAGAGGAATTAACCCATAATTAGATCATAAGGATTTCATATGATTTGGGATAAAACCCTATGGAATTATTGTAATGCCCTGAAAACCCTAAGATCATACCTGGGAGTTGAAATAGAGAAAATAAGATTTTGTTCACCAGATTACATAACGAGTCGTCCTATGACTCATGGGGTAGGCCACAAGTTGTGACATGACTCGTGAGGAAGTGTCCGAACTTGTTAGAAAAATTTGGACAAAATGGAGTGACCATGAGTCGTGGTCAACACCATGAGTCGTGAGATGATCCATTGTAAGTAATTGACTGAAGATCGGGGGAAAATTTGGCTGTAAATTTAACTACTAGTCACCACGAGTCGTGGTCCATGCCACGACTTGTTAGGTGACCCCTGGTCCAGGATAGTTTGAGGAGTTAAGAATTTTGCAGTGTAGCTGATGAGTGGGTCACCACGAGCTGTTGGGTACACCACGAGTTGTGGTTTCCCTCGTGGTGACCAACATGAGGTTTTTGGTAGTGCACCCGACGATCGTGACCACGATTTGTGGTCTATTTGCACGAGCCATTGGGTCCCTTGTGGGGACTAGCAGTCAGTTCTTCTTGCGAATTTCCTAAGGGTGTTTCCGTAATTTCTAACCTCCTAGACTCTAAACTACACCATTTTGGACAATTTTGAGGGGATTAAGAGGGGTTAAATATTTTTCTCCTCATTTCCACTCAGATTTTTCAGAAAATAATATAAGCTTTCCTCTCAAGAACTCTCAAGCAAGACTAGGGATTTTCATCTATTGTCGCGATTCAAGTTTTCTTCTCCAAGGAATTCATATCCAGGTATGTAGGAATTCAAGAAGGTAATAGTTCTTCCCTTGTGTCCCCAAAAATCCTACATGACTTTTCTTTCAGTTCTAGCCCTGAAACTTTCGAATGTGAAGAAATTATATGTCAGATTTCCTTAAATTCATGTAGAATGTTATTCATGTTATTTTATATATGATTCCATAAGATTAGGAGTATATTGATGCTAGTCCCCATAATTTTCTATAATTTTCCTATCAGTTGTAACCCTATGGTTTCGAATGGTGGAAGGTTTTCAGCCAGAATTCTATAAACTTCTACTGGAATATTATTCATGATATTAGTTTCTATATTTCCCAATCCTTAGAAATTTTGTAGAAACTAGCATTTTGAAGAATGATCTAGCCCTAGCTTCTCAATTCCGTGAATCAGATCTCATCTGAAGGGAACTACTAACGGTGATGTGTTTGAGAAAATACACTTGTATCATAATACGATACGACATAGAAAATACACATAAGAACATTGAATGTACTAAGTATGCAAGATATAAGTAGGAATAGTAGAAATACACGATTTAATTGATAAACACTGAATCTAACTATAATACAGGTTCTATTTGAGGATCATAACTACATACTGAAATCTAATTAACTGAGCTCAAGTGAAACTATGATGAGTGGAATGGTACTATTTGTGGGAGAGATTATAACTGGCATGGAACCACGTGAGCTAAATGTGGAGTCCGATATATACCCCCGAATTATGCCATTCGGTTAGTTGACTCGACCGATGGGGGTGTTGTTGTTTCGAATGGATCAAAATCATCCTTAATGACTGATGTAAAAGCTATATATGATGAGGATCCCATTTTGGTAAAGTTAAAGGAAGACGTTTAGAATCAGAAGGTAGAGGTCTTCTCCAAAGGGGGAGATGGTGTGCTTTTATACCAGGTTCGCTTATGTGTTCCGGATGTTTATGATTTAAGGAACTAGATGTTGCACGAGGTTCATGGATCCAGGTGTTCAATCTATCCAGGTGCCACTAAGATGTACCGTGACTTACGAGAAGTCTATTGGTGGAATGGCATGAAGAGACATTGCAAAATTTGTAGCTAAGTGCCCAAACTGTCAGCAAGTGAAAGTTGAGCATCAGAGACCGAGAGGTGTGCTTTAGGATATCAGTATTCCTACTTGGAAGTGGGTGAGCCCGCAAGTGTACGGGTTGTACAAGTAATACAGTGGCCCTTTTTAAGAACCGTAATGTCCAACCTACAAGGACTGGACTACAGGGTAAAATCTCCTCAATTGTCAATTTACTATTGTCAATTTACTATAACTCTAAAATGAAGACAACAAAGAAAGAAAAGCTTTTATATTTGTGAACTATTTTTATACTAAAGTAGAATAATTATACAAGTGAGCCCGAATCTATGAATGTGAGCATGCCGAGGCTAAAATGAACATGGAAAGAATTTAATTATCGATCTACGTAGTTTATCTTTTTCTCCTACGTTAGTCGGAACTTATGCCTATGGATTAAGTATTTAACCCAACTTAAGAATCATAAACCTTCCACTTCACATTTCCACATGGAAAAAGAAATTCATGTTAAAGCCATACAAAACCGATTCCACACTTGACTAATATGACTTTCAGTTATATTTCTATCTCAAAGGTAAATCAATTCTCAATTTTCCCAAACTAAGAAAAGATCATATCCTATTTATTCACAACTTTCCGCTTTTTTGTGCCTCGTGAAAAACCGGACTTTTTGTATTTACATTAACATTGGCCGTATATTAATGCAAAGAAGAATAAGAATTAAATGTAACAACCATAAAAGAAAAGATGAAACAACCGAAAATTAGTAATTACATTTCAATACACGGTTCCTAAATCCTCAAGAAAGAAAGGGAATTAGCTACTCATTTGTGATTGAACATCGTTAAATGAAAGTATAAATCATGCAAACAATTGAAAGAAAGAAGAAAGGGATAGAGAAAACCCTAAGAATTTTCGTCCTCTCAACCGCCCTGTAACCCACGTTTCTTGCTCCACCAAGTCGAATAATTAAAATGAACCTAAGTGTTCTTATTTATACCGGGGAGAATTCTTCTTGAAAAAGCAATGTGTCACGAAGTGCATCGCGAGCACCGCTCCGTGACACCTGCAAACGCGGAGGCTCTCCGAATTTAGCCGCCCGTGTAGTCGTTTCTCTCCTAACGTGGCACGACATGCAACGCGTAGCATGCCCAAACACAAAATACTTGCAAGTAAACGCGAGGCTCTCTCGAATGTCAAGATCTAGAAATTAATTCCAACGTGCTACTGGCCGATCACTGACCTTCGAAATTCTTGAAATTATATCTCCCTGACATAATGCATATGCGATGGTACAGGTCACCAAGCCCAACGCTGAGCCTCTTTATTTCTTTGCTTCCGCTTGTTTCCTTGCTCGCTCCCGAGTCATCTCTGATTTCTCCCTACATGCATCTTAGCTCCCTAAAAAGTATGTTTTTCCCGCAAACAACGCTAATCATGTTGGTTAGTATAAATTCACACTTTCCATACAAGCCATATGAGAATGTACTAAATTGTTGGATAAACAAGGCAAAACCAATGCGTTTGAGGGTATCACTTAACATATAAATATGCCCCGCATCACATATGCACCTACAAAATTCAGCCGGGAGCCAAACTGTGGTACTACTATAGAGCATCGCGACGACCGAATCCACCTATGCAAGAGGTAGTGAAGAAGGTCATTATCAAATGGTTGAATGTTTGTGCATTCTATCCTATCACTGATAATAAGTTTGTGAGTCCTAGCATGCTGGGTGTACCAAAGAAAGGTGGAATCACGATGGTGCCAATGAGAAAATGAGCTAGTTCCCGACAAGGCCTGGCCACATATTGGCGTGTTTGCCTCGAACTTATTTAAAACTCAATCATTGGACATAGAAAAGACCACTTTGATGCCTTTCATGGAACACATGCTTTGACATTAGCAAGCATGATAGGACCGCTTTCTTGATGGTTATTCGGGTATAATCATATCTCCGTAGCCCGACGACCAAGAGAAAACCACCTTTACTCCGCTCTTATGGACTTCTTTTCTTTTCAGGAGGATGTCCTTATGGTTGTGCAATGCACGGGCCACATTTTAGAATTCGTATGATGTTTAATATTATTTTGTGACATGGTAGAGGATACCATCTATGTGTTCATGGATGACTTGGTTATGGGTGATTCTTTTAGTGATTTCGAGCATTTGAGTAATGTGTACCGAGTAGGTTTTGAGACACCAATCTAGTGCTCACTGGGAAAATGCCAATTTATGGTCGAGAGGGATTGTGCCAGCCAAGTGTGAATTTCAGGAAAAGTGTTAGAGGTGAATAAAGCTAAAATCAAGATGATAGTCGGTTGCCACCACTCATTTTCGTCAAAGGCATCTCGCATCTTTTTTGAGGCATGAAAAGCTCTATAGGAGTTTCACCAAGAACTTTCTCAAAAATGGCACAACTATTATGCAAGATACTGGAGAAGGAGGTGAGGCTCAAGTTGATGAGGCATGGTATATTTAAGTTAGACTTCTGCTATGTTTTTGTTGATGGTTACAAGTTCTCAATTGCAGATGGCCCTTATGCCATGGGCTGACTTTGGGGGTCTCTCTATCCCATGTCATAATGTGCCTCAATTTAGGTCGTGAAAAACATGGGTATCGAGCATTATTTTTGGAAGTATCCTAGGTGTCCGAAAGTCACATTGGCAGAGGTTTTCATGGGTATTAAGCACACCACACTTATGATGGAGAGACTACGATATGTTTAGGAATCGCTCTCTTCATTCATGATCTATGCTGTGCGATGAAAAGTTTTCCTATCTCAAATTCGTGCTATTCACATTTGCGGCATCATGCCTCCACCAATGAACGTTAGGAAGAAATGGAAATGTCAATGGTAATGATCATGAGGGTGGAAATGGTGATGGGCATCAGCTAGCCCAACACGTTCACGAGGAGCACACACAGCCAACCGCTCACCGAGTTTAGATAGTGATTCAGATGTTGGCAATGTGCCATGGCTTACCGTGTTCATACTAGATAGCTGCACACAATGTTAATAATGGGAATGCGGCGATGACTAGAGTGAGGGATTTATTGAGATGAACTCCAATTTCTCAATGTGTTGAAGGCAGATGAGGACCACATGAGTTCATAGATGAGATTTTCATGATCACCCATGTCACGGGGGTGAATGTGTTTTTTCAGGAACTTAGCTGCCTCCTATCAATTAAAGGGGCTAAGTATATCTACTCCGCCGCGAAGGATAGTAGGGTTACAGATGTTTGGTCACATGGGAAGAGTTCCATGTTGCATTTATGAACCTGTTTTTCCCTTGTAAGATGAGCGAGTCGAAGACTCCGTCAGTTCCCAAATTTGATACAAAAGAGAGAATGCACTGCATAAGAATATGTCGTTGAGTACACGCTCCTATCGATATATGCTTCGAGTTGGTAGCCAAACTGCAGGACACGTGAGCAGGATTTTTCCACAGGAAAGGGTATATGGACAAGGACCGCAAGACTTCCACGCTCACTAGGACATGGACTTTTCTCGGATAGTACAGTGCACCCAGAAGATGGAGGTGGCACATTCGAGAGAGAGGGTGGCCAAAGGGCCACCAACCGAGAAACTCATAGATTCTATCAACAGAGGTCCAAAGAGGGGCATGATAGCAAACTCAATAGAGATCATCAGCTCTAGAATCTTCATTACTGAGTGTGCCATCTAGGCCAAGACATGATCGTGAGCGCGGCATCGTGCTCGAGGGGTCACGCCAGCAGTACTCATGTATTCCAAGATCTCAGCTTGTCGAAAGTGTGGCCGAGGACGCAAGCGCTTGGCGGTGCCTCAGTGCTTGTTTTTGGATGCTGGTAGTCGACATGCTTAGATATCGGGCTCTAGCCGGCAAGACAGATCGTAGGGCCGAGGCCCATTCTAGCGCCAGCGCCCTCCCGCATGCTCGCATATCGTGGGGGCACTACCGCCACGCCTGGCGGTCGCCAACGTATTCTCTATGCTTTGAAACCTTATGCGAGCGGAGGTCTTCCTGCACGTGGTCACTAGTATGTTAAGAGTTTTCCATATTGATGTGTATTCTTTTCTAGACTAGGGCTACTCGTTTTTGCACACCTTGTTGCCAGAGTTTTTAGAGTCGGGCCCCGAAGTCTGTTAGAACCTTTCTAAATTTCCACTCTGGGCAGGGTGACTTAGATAGAGCTGTATCTAGCATATGTACGCTGCCCGCCTCACCCTTCATAGCGCCACTTCGCAAATTTGATAGAGTTAGCCATGACTCGATTTCGATGTTATTTACGTGAAGGGATTGGTTCTTTTGCGTTGCAAGCCGCTTAATTGTAGAAGCCGTAGTAGAGTTCGGGACAGGTGAGCCAGCCGTAACATGGAGAGGTAGTTCAGCTATGCTAGCTAGAACTACTCAAAGACTAGGATATGAGTTTTTTACCACTCGGGCAAGGCTAATGTGGTAGCAAACGCACTTTGTTGACTAGACGTAGAGTGTGTTCCATGTGGATGAGGGAAATAAAGAACTAGTAAAAGATGTCCATAAACTTGTAAGGTTGGGAGTTAGGTTGGTCGACTCCGCCGATGGTGGTGTTGTAGTGCAAGACAAACTAGAATCGCCTCGTGGTAGCCGAAGGAAATCTAGCAAGATGAGGAACCGATTTTGAGGAAATTAAAGATGTTATGTGGAGTCAAAAGGTGGAGGTTTTCTCCCAAGGGGGAGATGGGGCGTGTTTCTAAGATTTAGTCATTCATGTGTTCCAATGTAGGTTTGACATGTCAAATATTACATGAGGTACATGTTAAATGTTACATGAGGTACATGGAACCAAATATTCTATCCATCTGGGATCCACCAAGACGTATCGTGATTTACGCAGAAATTTATCGTGGGATGGCATGAAGAATGATATTGTAGGGTTCGCTGTGGCTAGGTACCAAAATTGTCAACAAGTGAAGGTTGAACATCAAAGGACGGGAAGAGTACTTCAGGATATTAGCATTCCTACTTGGAAATGGGAAGAGATTAACATGGAATTCATAACATGATTACTATGTACCCGACAACAATATGATTCCATTTCGGGCAAGGGTAGACAAAGTTGACCAAGGATGCATATTTCCTAATGGGGTGAAAACCACGCACTCAATGGGATGATTATGCCAAAAAGTATACTCGGGAGTTGGTTCTACTATTATTTGAGTGCTCTCTTGTCCATTATTTTATACCGAGGTAGTTAATTTACCTCCTGGCCTTCGGTGGTCATTTTACAACGGGCTTAGACTCAAGTTAAGTCAAGAAAAACCATTCATCTACAAATGGATGGCCAAGAAGAACGAACAATCCATACTCTTGAGGACATGTTAAGAGCATGTGTGATGGACTTCAAAGGTATTTGGGATGATCACTTGCCACTGATCAAGTTTGCTCATAACAAAAACTATCATACTAGCATCCGTATGGCACCATTCGAGGCTCTTTTTATGGGTGGAGATTTAGATCGCCCATTGGAATATTTGAGGTTGCAGCTATGATAGGGCCTAATTCAGTTTATGAGGCTATGGTGAAGGTTCGCTTGATAAGGGACATCAAAACCTCTCGTGCAGTCCGTCAAAAGTCAGTGTGCTGATGTGAGTGAGGAGAGAGTTGGAGTTCGAGGTGGACGATTGGGTATTTATTAAGGTATCTCCCATGAAGTGAGTCATGTAGTTTAGGAATAAAGGGAAAACTTAGTCCTACCATGCTAGTCCCAACCTGGACATGAGAAGAGTTGGTAAGGTAGCGTATGAGTTAGAATTACCAGAGTTGTCTTCCGTGCATCAAGTGTTTCATGTGTCGCTTGAAGAAATGTTTGGGAGATCCAACTATGGTGGTTTTGGTGATGCGTTGGTGTACAAGGTAGCCTTATCTATGAGGAAATTCCTGGAGAAATATTAGATCAATGTTCTAAAGCTAAGGAACAAGGAAGTAGCTTCGCTTAAAGTCTTATGGAGAAATCAACATGTTGAAGGAGCTAGATGGTAAGCCGGCGGATATGATGGCTAAATACCCACATTATTCTCTACCTACTTCTACTTAACTTCTGAGCTATCCAATTTTCTCTATGAATCTATTTAGTTTTTAATTCTTCGGGCCTATATGTTCAAGTTTCTTTTTATGTGTGTGGAAGTGTAGGTGAAGCATGAGATCGATCAACTATGTGTTATGAATCGAGGTAGACATTCTATTAGATTTCATTTAAATGATCAGCATTTGAATATGACAATTGCATGTTTTTTTCTTCTTGATTTCAACATTCGAGACCAGTTCCAAAGGGGACATATTGTTATACCCCGGAAATCAAAAAGGTCGACTGGGAGTTAAAATGAAACTGTCAAAACTGAAAAAATATCACAATGACGAGCTACGATGACTCATGGTTGGGAGCCATGAGTTGCCATACTGGCCACACACATTAGTTCATGGGTGGCAAGAAGTAACGATGGGATGGGATGATCCGTTTTGGGAAACAATGAGTCAAGCAGTATCTATTGTGGGAGATGGACTTAACATCCGGGAAGAACGGGTCATCCCACGCACCATGAGATACCATGGACCGTCATTAGTAGTCATTGTTTGAGGGGTGAAATTTCCAGTGGCTTTGATGGAAAGAAACCATGAATGGTTGGTTGATGCAACGAGTCGCATCAGGCCCGTTAGAGGATCAGTGTCAATGTTGGGCAGAACACGGTTGACCGGATGATGCATTGTAGGCTATTAAGACCCGTCATTTCTAGCTTGGTTGTGTTGAGACCTAAGCCTCGGGACATCTTGCCATAATGGGATCATCACCACGCGGTCGTGGTATCTTCTCAAAACCACCCATTGGAGCGTCTCGTTGGTTCTGGCCTAGCAGAAGAATTTTCGAGTAATCGCACATATTTTCATCATTTTCATGGGCCCTAGTCTTGCTACTACGTCAGCCAATGATGCTCACGTAATAATGAGGAGGGAAAACCTATTCAATGTTATATCTCATGCATGCAATCTTATAGAGATTGAGAAGGTGATTGTGAGCTACCCAAGGGTTTTCATCCAAAATTTCATCTTGGAATAGAAAGAAGTAGAATTCCATATATTCTCACACCCTCGCCTCGGGGGTATGAATGGCACCGTGGGTGCCCTACTGGGACCCGAACTGTTGGACCGCTGAGCCTAAGCACTTTTTTTGGTGCCCGGTCAAGCTCTAACTTCCGATTCAAGAAATGACGGCTATATACCGCCGTCACCATGCCTGTACCGACTAGGCCTATAGCCACTCGTAAACAAACAATGTACTACCAAGAACAACAGAGTAATGGCGGGAACCTATGTGGGCCGACAAGGCCACCATGTCAAGCCTAGTTATCTCTAAATCAAGAAAATAGGTGCTAAAACGCTACGTGACTGACAAAGTTTACCACTACCACCGAGTATGGCCCTACCTGGCCATCATAACAAGCTAAAACGTGGCACACGGCTCCTCACACGCACGGTATAACTAAACTCACGTGGTATACACAACCCGCAAGCCTCTAAGAATACCGATAATATGGTCGGGACAGTGCCTCCCGCCTACCCATACTGCATAATAAAAGAAAAGGGATAAACCTATGTTACCCAGTTCCTAGATGACTGAGCTATGACTTGTATACCGGATGGAATCACGCAGGGCTCGCTCTCGCCCATGGGTACTCATGTGCAAGTAATGCAGCTGCCTCAACAGCGCGCTACCACTCAAAAGGGGGTACCGAGATGTAAAGCAACAACTAAAAATATCTTAAACAACAATACAATCGATGGAACTGAAATAGAAAGAAATAGACCGAAATATGAATCTAAGACTCGGCCAACTATGCTAGAAGGAGTAGGAGTCATACTCTGGAAATGTAATGCTCTACTGTCGATCTACTCGTATCTAGCGAAACATGGCACAACATAACATAACATAGCACACACAAACCTTACTTCCTCGCCCTCGTAAGTCGAGTTACAATCATCACGTACCTATACCCCTACCCCTATTCATCAAGATCTCCTATAATAACTATAAGCATCCCGCCGATCCGGTATGCACTTGGCTCGCCGAGCCCGATCATAACTATACCCGAGTATGGAGGACTCTCGAATCAACAATCCTGGCGTACTCCGCTGGATTCGGGTGTAGCAAAAGCCGACCAACGCAAAAATATGGGGAAACCGGCATCCTGGGCCTCGCCCCTTGGGGGACGGCACGCAACTCGTAGAGCGATTTATCTCGCCCGCGGGACGAGCGATACAGCGCCAACCCCGGGGCGGTCATGAATGCTAGGTAAATCAACCCCAAAACAATACAAGGGTCTCAACTAGTAATACTAACTGCGTATACCACATGCCGAACTAGTGAAAATAATGTGTATGTATGTACTACATGCTAAAACTAATGATATTGATATGTATGTACTTAATACATGCCGAAACCGATAATTGTATATACAATTCCTTCTGTCATACCGTGCTGAGTCTAATGTTGAACAAGATATAATTCTTTTCACTGAGAATCTTATTATAACCATGTCTATAAACATGATTTACTACTTCTAACATGCTTTCTAACTTCATTTAGCTTCTATTCTATTTCGAAATACCTACGTAACTTGTATTATTGTACCAAGCTTTCTTCTTCACTAAACACGAAATATCCTAACATATTTTACTAAATCACATACCGGGCATGTTGTACAGTTTTGTCACTTTCTACTAGAAATTCTGCATCGTGCTAGCCGCTCACTCACACACATGACATGATGTTGCTAACATCATACTAAAAATACATACTAAACATAATATGCGTTTTTGAAACATTCTACTGATTCTGGACCTATTTTACTATACCGAACTACTAACTTGCCGAGAAAACTAGTTTTACATACCTTTACTTGATTTCTGTAATTAACCGGCGTAGCTCGCCGCATTTCCGCTATTTCTCCAAACCGCATCTATATATATCAATTAGACTAAATACACTAATATTCTAAAAGAAGATAACACTTTTAATATATATATAGCCAAAACATTTACTTATCGAAAAACGGTGAAAAGTCTATTTCTGAAGTCCGTAAGGGAGAAATACTCACTTTAGACTAGAAATATATTGGATACTCACTTGGAGCAATTCCACTTACCTTAGCTCGGTAGCACGACGATTCGCCGGCCTAATTTTGCTAAACTAAACCCGTAGGAGTGCTCCTTGCTGCTTAATACCTTGCTACCCAAGGTTATACCGAGTTTGGACCGCGTATAATGGCGTAATCGTAACAATTTGGTAGGTTTTTTTTCTTGTTTCCTCTCTAGTTTTGCCTCAAGCTTACCGGAAATTATAATAAATTTTCTTAAAAACCGAAGTTTGGAGGCTTTTTATACTTGGGGCTGCACTCACCTCCGTGGCACGTTGGCCATCGTGCAGGTGAGCCTCGACACGCCGGGTATAGCTGAGGTGAGCTCCGTGACACTTCCGTCATCGCGGAGGAGGCCGCCACCTCTCTTGCAATGGCCGACGTGTCGCTATCCGATCTTTCCTGCCCTTTTCCTAGAATGTATGGCATTCTAAACTCTTAACCAAATATGCGAATAGGCCATCCACATGTCGAGAATTTATGGAGTGTAACATCCTCCCCCTTAAGAACATTCGCCCTCGAATGTAAAATTCTACTTATAGGAACCTCAACTTCACTCAACTTATTCTTAGAGAAATTTTAAGTGCATTTTCCCGTAATATAGACTACCTCAAAACCCGAAATCTAGAAAAGTCCAATACAAACACTCACACAATAATACAAAGATTCATCAAACAAAGATGAGCCGATTATTTCTACGCACATATAATATAAAGCATTTCATAAGTTAACAATACTAACATACGTCTTGGCCGATCAGGCTTGGAATAAGTGAGGATATCTCGACTTTCATGTCTTCCTCTCGCTTCCAAGACATCTCCTCTCGCCTATTATGCCACGCACCTGACGGAAGCGATATCTTTAGTTCTCAATCTACGAACTGCCTATCTAATATGGCTACTGGAAATTCTTCATAAGCTAGCTCTACCGTAACCCGGACATCCTGGACTAGGACAACTCAGATGGGTCACCTATGTACTTTCTTAATACATGGAAAACCGGATGAACGGGGAACTTCCACTCGAGGCAAGTTCAACTCATTGCCACTTGGCCTATTCTCCGCCGAATCTTGTAAGGCCCAACGAACTCCTGGATCGAGCTTACCTTTCTTGTCGAATCTCATCACCTTTCATTGAGATACTTTCAGAAATACCCACTATTCATATTAAATTAGGTTTCGCGCCGCACACGCATATGATTTCTCGGCGCTCCGAGCACCGCAGGCGCTCTCGATGCTTTACCTTCTCCTCCTAATCGATGAATATTCGCCCACCGTCGACTCTCCTACTTTAAACCAACCAACTAGCGCATCTACATTTTCGCCTCATACAATGCCTCAAAGGGCGTCATTCGATAGTTGAGTGGTAACTATTGTTATAAACAAACTCAATCGCCCAGAAATGCTCATCCCAACTACCTCCAAAGTCCAAAGCACACAAGCCCGTAGCATATCCTCAAGTGTTCGAATAGTGCGTTCCGCCCGGCTCATCCAGTTCTCCGCGGGTGGAATGCTATGCTCAAATTAATCTGAGTTCCCAAACCTTCTGAAATGACTCCCAAAATCTAGCCGTAAATTGTGCTCCTCTGCCGAGATAATAGACAATGCAACACCGTGTAATCTAACTATTTCCGATATATAATTAATGCAATCTTCGACGCAGAGAAAGTAGCTTACTATGTGAAATGGGCCGATTGGCGCCCACAACAATTAACCAAATTGAATCATGTCTATGCCCGGTACGGGTAATCCTCGCTACAAAGTCCATGTTTACCGTTTCCTACTTCTAGAGAGGCACAGCTTGCTCTAGTCAATCCACCCGTTTCGGTGTTCTCGCTTTTACTTAAGCTGGGTGCTAGGACACCGGCTACGAATTCTGCTATTTCCCTCTTCATACCTCGCACAATTCCGCAGAGATTTCTTTCATATCGTGGCACATCTTCATCGCGCTTGGGTGAGAGAATAGCGGGCGAATGTTCCGGGCCATAATCTCGCCGCGAAGCCCCGAAATATCTAGAACACAAAGGCCGCCTTTTACATCGCAACACTTCATCCTCGCTACTCCGAAAATCTCGGCACTTTCCCCTTGCTAAACTCGTCTTTAAGCCGAATCCGTAAGGATCTTCATATTGCCGTCTTTATCTCCACAATTAATGACGACACAATGGTGTTCTTAATTACCGCTCTATTTGCCCTCTCGTTTCGCCACACAAAATGTAGCCTAAAATCAAGCACTGGTGTATTTCTTTCCACCAACTCCCGTCAAGCCGGCCGCAAGTACGCCAAACTCTGTGAGATTTACTAACAGGGTATCTACTACTACGCTGGCCTTTCCTGATGATACGTAATGTTCACGCTATAATCTTTCAATAACTCTAACTCATGACGCTACCGCAAATTAAACTCCTCTCGAGTTAAAATATATTGTGTGCTCTTATGGCTCCATGAAAATATCCATGAATCACGTATAGGTAATGTCTCCATATCTTTAGGGCGTGATCACCGCTGCCAGTTCCGTGTCATGGGTAGATAATTCTTTCGTGTTTCCTCGCCTGTCCGGAAGCATAGGCAATCACTTTACCGTGGCCGCATCAACACACACATACCAACCCAATACCTCGAATAATCACAATAGATCGCAAACCTCGCTATACCTTCGGCAATGCTAATAGCGAGATCAACCCGTCTTTCACCTCCTGGAAACTCAAGCCACATGCTCTGTCCACCGAACTTTAGTCAAGCCATGTCACTAGTCGAGGTGCCACTATGGTGGAGAATCCTCAAAAAACCTCTCTATAGTATCCTCGCTAACTTCAGAAACTCGCGGACTTCATTCGAGTGGTAGGTTTGGGCCACTTTCTTATCAGCTTTTATTTTCCGCGTGTCTACCTATACCACAAAGATCCTGGGCGTCAATATGCCCCAAGAAAGCTATTGAGTTCAACCAGAATTCACATTTGGAGAACTTGACATACAACCGACGGTCCCCGAGAATCTCGAGCACTATCCGTAAATGAGCTCCGGTGATCTACCTCAATGAGAATACACTGTAATATCGCTGGATAAACACTATCACGATCAAGTCCAGGTATGGTCCAATATACTGTTCATCGTGTCCATAAATACCGGCTGGGCATTCGCGCCCCAAAGGATATGATTGGAAACTCAAAATGGTCGATTCGGCCCCGAAGGCCGTCTAGGGAATGTCTCTTTCACTGATCAACGATGGGTATCCTGCACTCAGTAAGTCAATTTCGAGAAATATCTGTAGCCCCTCAGAATCGGTCAAACAAATCATATATTTCGGGAAGCTGATACTTATTCTTGACTGTAACCTTATTAAGCTGCCGGTAATCCCATACACATGCGAGCGAGCCATCCTTCTTCTCACAAATAGAATCGGCGCACTTACTAAGAAGTACCTACTGAGAAAAAGCTCTTATATACGTATCTTTCACCAAGCCTTTTAATTCTTCGAGTTCGCAGGGAGCCATACGATACGGGAGGAATTGATATGGGCCGAGTGCTCCTGGGTGTAAAATCACCGCAAAATCTATTTCTCTTTCTCGGGAAATACCAGCAGTTTCATTCGGAAATACGTCAAATTCATTCACCACTGAACAGACAGAGTTGGAGGCTTCCACCAAAATCAATCGATAAGGTGGTAAATGCACCTTAGTTATCAAATTCTTCGCCCGAAGATAGGAAATAAACCTACCTTTTGGCGTAATTGTACGCTCTTTCCACTTGTACGCTCCTGAAAGTGGGAATCTGACTGTCTGGCCCAAAGTATTCTACATTTTCATAGCACCTGAGCCAACCAATCCATACCCATAATGGTGTCGAAATTGACCATTTCTAATTCTACTGTGTTCACGTGGTCTAACGATCAAGAACCTCTACTATACAAACATGGAGACCCTTCTAGCTATAATGGAGTCACCGACTGTGATGGATATCGAAAAGGGTCACATGGGCTACCCCGGTGCAACACTAAACTGAGCTACAAATGGAGTAATGTAGAACAAAGTAGATCCCCGGATCAATCAATACATAAACAAAATGGTATAAGAAGATAGTCATCATACTGCAACGTCGTGTGACCTTTCCGAATCCTCGCTTCCCCGAAAGGCATACTGCATGGATTGACCCGCACCCTCACTAGAGGCCCTCGATCTCGCCCGGCCCCCGCCTAAAACTAAGGCCTGTAGCCCTACCGAGGATAATGGGGCTCGCGACCGCGGATGCCCTATCCTCGTCTATCCCGGCCCTCCCGACCTTCGATCGGGAAAAATTCTCATTAGTATGGCCCTCTTGGCCACAAATATAACATCCTAGAGCCATACCGCATGCTCCAAAATGGCGTTGATTGTATATAGGGAAAATTGTAGGGTATACCTACTCGCCCGCCCTCTATAATGGTGAATTCGTTAGCTCATGAGCCTCTCGCGCGGCCGCGAGTGCCCTCGCAACCTAAATCCACATCTCGGCCGTGGTGGAGGCAGGGGTCCGGGCGCCTATCTAACAATCGTGGCCTAGGTCCTCCTCGAGTCTCCTCTCGTAACTCAACCGGCCTATCCCTGCGCCGTTCGACTAGTCCTCCCGATCCCGATGCCGCTCGATGCCCTCAATATTCGGGCAAATGCTCGAACTCTAGCAATATCCATGTCCTCTCGCAAAGGTAGTTTTAATACAAGTCTCCTTACATATTTGGATTCAACCTAATGATGAAGCGGTGTACTCGATGCCATGGTATCAACAAAGGTCGTGCGTACTCAGTTAAAGAATCAAAACCGGCAAGTGCGTATTCCCAACACTACGGCCCTCGCTCTAAATGTAAAATTGGTCCACCCTGCAAGCACAAATCTCCCGTGGAAAATAATGATTCTCAAAGCCTTCGAAAGCTGGACCAAGTAGGAGGGGAAACATCTCTCCCTGATCTTTCCCAGCCTTTTATACCACAACACGACGATGTCCCGTAACCTAATGCTTCAAACTCAACCCATTATGTAGGCGTGGCATGCATAACCCTGAAAATTCTCTACATCTGATCTAGAAAATCCCAAGGGTCCTCTCGGTCTCGGTCCGTACTCTGAAACTACGAGGGATTCGTAGTAAAGAACTCTGACCCTCGAACTACCGGCCCTTTCGATGACTTCCCGCAATCGTAGACGCACGTCACGCCGGCAGCCATTATCTGTGCAAACATGACTACCGCACTCTTGACTTCGGTCTTAAGGCACTGAGATAGGGACCGCTCGGAGCCGATGCCCCAAGTGGCTCCCGATGGTGGAGACTACCGAGGAGGTTAGGATGATGCCCCGTGACAAGCCCACTGATCGAGCTTTTTCTAAACGAGGTGGGGCATCCCGCCGGTGGCCATACCTTGCCGCACATTCAAGCTCCGACTCGGATAGGATATCGCTAGTCTCGATATTATCTCGTAAGAAGAAAAGGATACAAGAATCTCTAGACTCAACCCTATACCGTACTTTCACTCTCTACAACACGACCGAAATAAGAATAAAAGGCAACTATCTTATCATGCCTTGCAAAATTTCTCCCTACCCATAGTATGTGGTGCACAACACATCCATAGGAAAGACTCTACTTAAGACGGCTTGCACTTTTACGATAGGACTTGCTCGATACAAAGTTTGTCACGCCCCGCCTTGGGGGTTAGGACTGGCACCTAGTGCCCTACTGGGACATGAATTGGTAGACCGTCGAGCCTAAGCATCTGGTGCCCGGATGGCTCTAACTCGGGATTCAGAAAAGGACGGGCTATATAACGGCCAGAATACACTTCTCTGGCCGACTAGGCCTATAGCCACCTATAAACAAACAACAAATTTCTAACAAGAATAACAAGAGTATGAAGGAACCTATGCGGCCGGCAAGGCCACCATGTCGCCTAGTTATCTCTAAATCAAGAAAACAAAAAGCAAAACCGCTACGTGACCGAAAAGGTCACTACTACCAACTTTGCATGGCCTCACACCGCCATCATAACAAGTTAAACGTACACACGGCCTCCTACGACCGGTATATAACTAACCACAAAAAAAGACACAATCTACAAGCTCTAAGAATACCGATAATATTGTTTCCGGACAGAAATTCCCGCCTACCAATACTATACAACAAAAGAATAGGGATAAACCTCTAGCTACCTAAACTCCTGTGATGAATGGAGCTGATGACTCGTATGCCGGGCCGGAATCACGCAGGGTCGGCTCGTCTGCGGCACTGCAGTGTAAGTAATGCGCGCTCCCAAACGGCGTTAGTACCACTTCAAGTACGAGTATGTGTAAAGCAACAATCCAAAATATCTCGAAACAAGAATACCACCGATGGAACTAAAAAGAAAGAAATAGACTTAAATCACTGAAAATATGAATCAAAGACTCGGTGCTCAACTATGTCGGAAGGAGTATGAGTCATACCTGGAAATGTAAGGCTCACTGTCGAGCTACTCGTACCTAGCGTAACATGGCATAACATAACATAACATAACATAGCATAGCACACAAACCTTACCCGGCCCGTAAGACGGAGGTACAATCATCACGCACCTATACCCCTACCATGGGTCATCCCATCTCCTATAATAACTATAAGCATCCTTGCCGATCCTCGGGTATGCAATTCTGGCTCACCGAGCCCCGACTATAATTGGGTGGGCCTCGAGTCCTGAGGACTCCCCGAATCAACAACCCTAGCTGCACTCCGCCCGATGGGGGTGTATAAAAGCAAACCAAGGCAAAATATGGGAAACCGACATTCCGTCTTCGTCCCTTTGGGGACGGCATGCCACCAGAGTGACGCATCTCGCCTCCGGAGGATGAGTATATACACCCCATTAACCAAGGGTGATGATCAATGCTAGGTAATCCAACCCCAAAACAATACAAAGGTCTCAATCAGTAATACTAACCGCGTATACCACATGTTGGAACTAGTGACAATAATGTATGTATATACTACATGCTAAAACTAATGATAGTGATATGTGTGACTTAATACATGTCAAACCGAGCAATGGTATATATACAATCTTCGTCATACCGCGTGCTGAAGTCTAATTCAACAAGATATAATTCTTTCGCCGAGAATCATGTTGTATAACCGAGGTTCATCGTAAAACATGATTTACTACTTCTAACATGCTTTCTAACTTCATTTTAGGCTTCTATTCTATTTCGAAATACCTTATAGAAACTGCATTGCTTGTACTAAGTTTGATCGAACACGATAATATCCTAACATACTTTTTACTAAATCACATATCGGGCATGTTGTAATCGTTTTCTTGTCACTTTCTACTAGAATTTGCATCATGCTAGTAAGTTTCACGTTACACATGACATGATGTTGCTAACATCATACTAAAATGCATACTAAACATAATATGCGGTTTCTGAAACATTCTACTGGCACTTGAACTATTTTACTATACCGAAACTACTAACTTGCCGAGAAAACTAGCTTTACATACCTTCGCTTTTGATTTCTCAACTCACTGGCGTAGCTCGGTCAGTGTTTCTGCTATTTCTCCCAACTTCATCTTTATATATATCAATTATGACTAACTACACTAATATTTTGAAAGAAGATAACACTTTTAATATATATATAGCCAAAACGTTGACTTATAAAAAAAGGGCCAAAAACTCGCTATTCCTCGAAAGTCCAAAAGGGAGAAATACTCACTTTAGGGCTAGAAGTATATTGACAATAATTTGGAGCAATTCCACTTACCTTAGCTCAGTAGCACGATGATTTGGCGGCCGAATTTTGTGAAACTAAACCCATAGGAATGCTCCTTGCTGCTTAATACATCGCTACCCAAGGTTATACCGAGTTTGGACCACGTATAACGGCGTAATCCGAAATGAAGTTTCACTTAAAAATGAAGTTTGGAGGCTTTTATACTTGGGGCTGCACCTCACCTCTGTGGCACGTTGGCCATCGCGAAGGTGAGCCTCCGTGACATGCTGGGTATCGCGGAGGTGAGCCTCCGTGACACTCTGGCCATCCCAGAGGAGGTCTGCCAGCCTCCTCTTGCGATGGTTCGACGTGTCGCTTATCTGGTCTTTCCCTGGGCCTTTTCCTAGCATGTATGGCATTATAAAACTCTTAACCAACATGCGAATAGGCCATACACATGTTAAGAATTTACGGGGTGTAACATATTCCAGGTATGTAGGGTTATGAGTGGGTGTTTCCTTCCACACCCATATCAAAGTATGAGAAATTCCTATGACAAAGTTATGGGGTATTTACCCGAATGCATGAATCTTCAATTTCTTTACATGNCTTCAATTTCTTTACATGGGTATGAATTGATTATTATTTTATTATCAAATTGTGAAGTATTAACTTCTTTTTATAATAATTTCAATTAAAATTATGTTTCTAGTCTTATGAATGTTGAAGCGTATTGAAGATATGAGTATGAAAAGTGAGATTTGTGAAGTAAATGTGATTATGATGAGATATAGTGTTGAAAAGCACAATTTGAAGATACCCATATTTATAATTATGTATTCAATAAGAATTGGGTGTTTCTAAGTATGATAAATCCTTAGTCCATGCCCACATGTTTAGTTCAAATGAAGATTTTCCCGAACTAAGCTTACCACATTGTTTTGGAGCGAAGACTCCAAATTTTTATACTCTAGCTTGTGGTATGTTTTGAGTTAAGTCTTCCTACGTATAGCTTACCACAAGGTTTTGGAGCAAAGGCTCCCAAGTATGTCTTCAGCTTGTGGTATGTTTTGAACTAAAGCTTCTCAAATGCATGATTTCATATTTGAAATGTATTATATCATTGTGCTTCATCAATAAACAATGTTGAGCTTCTTTATATACGATGTATAGTGTATGCATGTTTTTGGGAGAATAATGTAGCATAGAGTGGGCTAAGGGTCGATCACCCTATGCCCCAGAACTACACGCTAACGTAGGTGGATAGTATTATGTTATGGGGACATCCCTTGGGAGCTATCCTTGGTCGTAATGGCCCATGAGCTTGATATCGATATTGTGGTAGCATCCTTAGCGCTGGCAAGGTTTTGGACGGATCTGCCCACTTGAGTGTGATAGTCGGGACCACATAAGCTCTATCATGGTATGTCGGTTAAGTGACGAGTCTCCCAGTATTCCTCATGATCCAGTTATGCATATTCATTATTTATGATTCTTGTTTACACATGCATGATCTAAAAGTAAGGTTTGACTCAATGTTCTGTTTTTCTATAAATGTCATGTTTTATCTTTGAGTAATTTGAGTCTGTTGGTGTTACAAAACTATGTATTGTCATGTTATTAAAGATCATGATTTCATAAATGATGCATACAAGCCCTACTCTCAGTTACTAATGTTTATGTTTGACTAATGTATTTTGTTTAAACTATTTTACTTGCCTTAGCAATTTTATTTAAGTTGCATATTCGGTACATTCCACGTACTGACTGCATACTTTCTATGTTATATCGTTTCTTTATACAAGACCCATCTCTCAAGTTCTGCCCCTCTCTTAGCCAGCTTATTGGAGTTAGCGGTTGCATTTTCATGAGTCCTCATCCTCTGGGACCAAACTATTTATCTTCTCTTCATATATTTTCAGTTTCCAGTTTGTTAAGTTAGTTGGAGTCTAGTCCCATCAACTCGTCTTGTTTAGAGGCTATTCAAACAGATGTATGTAATCAACTTTAGATTTTATATTCTGATGTTATATTTAAGTTAGACTTCTGTTATGTTTGTGGTGATGGTTATTCAGTTCTCGATTGAGTAAATGTATGCTTATGCCGTGGGTAGTTTGGGGACTCTCGGGGCTCCTTGTCCCGTTCGTGATCCGATCCTCCATTCGGGTCGTGACGTGAAAACATACTGAAAAGCAAAGAAATGCAATCATCATACTCATATACTAATCATTTATGCTGAAAACTAACGGAATGACTCTCTCCGATACAAACTACATGGCTGAATTGAATTCATCAATCATATACACATCAACATACATGAAAGTAATTGGGGCACATGGAATGAACATGAAAACTAAATAGAGTTTTAGGGAAAAAACTTATACCTCAGGCTGGAACTGTGCCAGTAGAGAATAAATGTGGATATCTAGCCATCATGTCTTCTTCGTCTTCCCACGTAGCTCCTTCAACATGTTGATTCCTCCAGGAAATTTTAACTGAGGCTACTTCCTTTTTCCTTAGCCTTCGAACCTAACAATTTAGTATTTCCACCGGAACCTCTTCATAACTAAGGTTGTCTTTCACACCAACACTGTCCACCGAAACAACAAGAGCGGGATCACCCAAGCATTTCTTTAAGAGCGATACATGGAATATAGGATGCATAGAAGCTAATTTTGAAGTCAACTCCAATTCGTACGCCACCTTGCCAATCCATTTCACAATGCAGTAGGGGCAAACATAGAGAGGGATGAGTTTTCCTTTCTTTCCAAACCGCATCACTCCCTTCATGGGAGACACCTTCAAACAGACCCAATCATCCACTTCAAACTCAATTTCTCTCCTTCTCACATCGGCATAGGACTTTTGGCGACTATGAGCTCTTTTTAACCTATCTTGTATGAGTTGAACCTACTCTATAGCCTCATGGACTGAATCTGGTCCTATCATCACAACTTTACCAACTTCGAACCAACCAATAGGAGATCTACATCTCCGCCCGTAGAGAGGCTCAATCGGAGCCATCTATATACTAGAATGGTAGCTATTATTTTATGCAAACTCGATAAGAGGCCAATGATCATCCCAACTACCTTTGAAGTCAATCACGCATGCTCTCAACGTGTTCTCGAGAGTCTGAATTGTCTGCTCTGCTTACCTATCCATTTGCAGGTGAAATGTTGTGCTGAGCTTAACTTGAGTACCAAGCCCCTTTTGAAACGACCTCCAAATCTCTATTTGATATGATGGACAAGGGTAGTCCATGCAACCTAACTAGCTCTCAGATGCATAGTTTTGCATAATCCTCCATTGAATCCATGGTTTTGACTGCTAGGAAATGAGTGGCCTTGGTCAACCGGTCTACCACAATCCAAATGGAGTCATATTGTCGTCTAGTGTGAGGCAAACCTATTATGATGTCCATATTGACCTCTTCCCATTTCCAAGTAGGGATACTGATTTCTTAAAGCACACCTCCCAGTATCTGGTGCTCGACCTTCACATTCTGACAGTTTGGACACTTAGCGACAAAATTTGCGATGTCCTTATTCATGTCATTCCACCAATAAACTTCCCGTAAGTCACAATACATCTTGGTGACACCTGGATGGATAGAATACCTAGATCCATGAGCCTCGTGCAATATCCAACTCCTCAAATCATCAACATCTGGAACACATAAGTTACCCTAGTATCAAAGCACACCATCTCCCTCTTTGGAGAAAACCTCTAATTTCTAATTTTGAACGGCTTCCTTTAATTTTATCAAACTAGGGTCCTCATCTTGTCTGTCTTTTACCTCAGTCACTAAAGAAGATTTTGATATGTTTTAAACAATAACAACACCATCAGTCGAGTCAGCCAACCGAACTCCCAACCTTGCAAGTCGATGCACGTCTTTTACCATCTCCTTCCTCCCCTCATCCACACGGGACACACTTTCCATGGAGAGTCTACTAAGTGCATCTGCTACTACATTTTCCTTGCTCGGATAGTAAAGCACACTCACATCGTAGTCCTTAAGTAGCTCTAACCGTCTTCTTTGCTGAGGATTTAGATCCTTTTTAGTGAACACATATTGTAGACTCTTATGATCCATAAACACATCCACATGGATCTCGTAGTCACCATATCTTCAAGACAAATACCACCGCGGCCAATTCAAGATCATGGGTCTGGTAATTCCTTTGGAGGCATATGCTATAACTTTTCTATGCTGCATCAATACACACCCAAGTCCAATTCTTGAAGAATCATAATACACCACGAACCCATTGGTGCCCTCCGGTAGGTTTAACACCGGTGTGAGGTAATTCGAGTCTTCAACTCCTGAAAGCACCTCTCACAAGCCTCCGACCATTGGAATTTCACCTTCTTCTGGGTCAATTTGGTCAAGGGTGTTGCAATAGATAAGAAACCTTCAACAAATCTCTAATAGTAGCCCGCTAAGCCTAAAAAGCTCCAAATGTCTGAATGATTCACTAGTCTAGGCAATTTCCTCACTGCTTCTATTTTCTGAGAGTCCACCTTCATTCCCTCACTTGATACCACATGGACCAAAAATGCCACAGAGTTCATCCAAAACTCACACTTGGTGAATTTGGCATATAATTGGCGATCCTTGAGAGTTTGTAGCACCACCCTCAAATGAGCAGCATGCTCCTCCTTGCTCCGAGAGTATATCAAGATATCATCAATAAACACAATCACGAACATATCCAGGTATGGCTTGAAAACCCTTTTCATCAAGTCCATAAAAGTTGCAGGAGAATTTGTTAGACCAAAAGATATAACTACAAACTCATAATGACTATACCGCATCCTGAAGGCTGTCATCGAGATGTAACTCTCCCAATCACTGAGTTGATGGTACCCGGATTTGAGATCTCTCTTTGAGAAACACTTGGCACTCGGGAGCTGGTCAAATAAATCATCAATCCTGGGTAGAGGATACCTGTTCTTGATGGTGACCTTGTTCAATTACTGATAATCAATACATATACGAAGAGAATTATCTTTCTCTCGGACAAAGACAATTAGTGCACCCCACAGGGACTTGCTTGGTTTGATGAAACCCCTATCCAAAATATCCTTCAACCGCCCCTTCAATTCTTTTAGCTCGGCTGGAGCCATTTTGTAAGGAGGAATAGATATAGGATATGTGTCGGAAAGAAGGTCAATACCAAAATTTATTTTCCTCTTGGGAAGGGGGGGAATACTTCTGGGTACTCACACACTACTGGAACTGACTGGATAGTCGGGGTCTCAAACTCAACATCCTCAATCCTAACTAGATGGTACACACAACCCTCAAAAATCATCTTCCTGGCCTTAAGGTAGGAAATAAAACAACCTACAGGCACGACCGAACTGCCCTTCCAACTACAAGACTGACTCACCTGAAAAATGGAACTCCACCACACGGGTTCTACAATTAACAGAAATATAACATGAATACAACCAAAACATACCAAGAATAATATCAAAGTCAGTCATGAATAACTCTACAAGGTCTTTGGAGGTGACTTTATGCAATACTGTGATCAGGCAACTTCTATACACTCGCCTAGCTATAACCTAATCACCAACGGGAGTAAACACTGAGAATGGTTCTGACAGAATTTTAGGACTGACTCCAAAGCTACTAGTAATATAAGGTGTCACAAAATACAAGGTAGCCCCTGGATCTAACAAAGCATAAGAATCAAGGTGAAACACTCATAACATACTAGTAACCACATCCGATGAAGTCTCTTGCTCCTAACGGGTCTCAAGGACATAGAACCTATTCTAGTACTGATCGCTAGCGGAACTAGTCAAAGCACCCTACTGAGAGGGATGTGCTACTGGAGCAGTTGAACTGACATTTGCTATATAGGCTTCGTCACACCATAATCTAGCCGAAGGGCAATCCATAAGTCTGTGCCCGGGTTTCCAGAACCCAAAAGAAGCGCCTGATCCAACTAAGCACTGCCCTAGGTGGTTTTTGCCATACCTTGCACAAGTTGGGATGGTGGGCTCTATATGCATGCTACCTTGGCCCCTTGAATCTGCAGCCCTATCACCTCGGGGCTTAGATGGTGCACTAGCTGATGATGGTGCTGGAGAAAATGACATATGATGAGTCTGCTGGCGTTGCCCGCCCACGATCTAGGCTGAGAAGTCCCATAATTGTCTGTCCTAGCCCTCCTGACCTCCCTCTTCCTCCGATACATTTCCTTCATCTGCACTGGGCGTGTACCACTATGCGAGGAAAATCCATGTCCTGATGTAGCTTGGCGATCGTACAGTCCTTATCTAGGTAGTCTGCCACTCCATGTACAAATCGGCTCACCCGAGCCCTCAAGTCTGCCACTAACTCTAGTGCATACTTTGATAGGCGGATGAACTCCAGAGCGTACTCCTAAACCAACATGCCCCCTGCGTCAAATTTATAAACTCGTCCACCTTTAGTTCCCTCATCTCACGAGGGATGAACCGATCTAGGAAAGCTCCATGAAACTCTTCCCAACTTATAGGGCCTACTCCCACTGTCCGACAATCTTTCCATTATTTAAACCAAATATGTGCAACCCCTTTCAGCTAATAAGAGGCCAAGTCAATGAACTCCCCATTTGTCACCCCTATGACCTGCATGATCTTTAGAATCTGATTGATGAATTCATGCGGCTCCTCATTACTTTTGACCCAAGTAACTCTAGTGGGTTCATTCTCAGAAAATCTCTGACCCGAGCTGACGCCGCATTGCTATTCAGAGGGAGATGCGCCACCACCTAATGATTGACCTAGGTGGTCAAGGCCTGTGCTAGCATCTATATGGCTGCCCTATGTTCAGCATAGGTAGTCGGCACTGGTGCATTCTCCTCATGGGCTGGTGGGGTCTGATGGTGCCCCTCTCCATTGCCGTTATAGTTTCCATTCCCATTTCTATTCCTCCTAACTCTGCGGGGAGCCATGATTCTAAAATTGCGAATAACACTAGTTAGAAGGACAGGGAGATATTTCACTGCACAACATAGATCATGAAAAAGGGGAACATTTCCTAAACATCACGTAGCCTCTTTTTCATAAGTGTGGCCTGATTTACACCCATGAAAAAACTCTATTTGATGTGGCAATCAGACACCCTAGGACACTTCAAAACCTATGGCTCTGATACTAAGTTCGTCATGACCCGAACGTAGACCTGGATCGCACACAGGACAAGGAGCCCTGAACGACTCCAAGTCCACCCATGGCGTGAGAATACATCTAACTCAATCAATGAAGAGTAATACTGAATGTAATAACCCATCAGAAGCATATAACATGACATAACATAGAAAGCGAAATGTACTTCTTACATAACAGCTGAATGCTATATATACTCTGAAAGCCTCTACATATCAAATGGGTTGATTAGACAATACTCCCAACTAACCCGACAAGTCTAGGAAACTAAACATACATAGAAGGATCTGATAAGCATGGTCCTTGAGAGACGAGGACTTAATACAAGCATAGGATGCTAACTCTGAAATTCTTGTTAAGAACGGGGCATAGTTTGAGAGCTGGGGCCTATATGATGAATAATACAACATAGAGTATGCGTTCAGTACGTGGAATGTACCGAGTATGCAAGGGAAGTAAAATGGACATTTAAAATATATCAAGTGCATAAAATAGGACAACATGCTCATAACATAAATATCATAATGTAACATAAGGTTGTCTAGTGAGCTGAGTGACAGCCTGTCATCTAGTTAGCTATGATTAGTATTTGTCAGTTCTAGTTGACCTAGAATCCATCCGACAGATCTCCCAGGTAGCAGTCCAATCGTTCAGGTTAAATAGACCTGTGGGTACTCTAAGGAAGGGAACCTTATTCGCAGACAGAGGAAGAGCTAGCTACCCAGCCAGTCCTTAGAAGCTACTCAGGTAAGGATAACCGTGAGAGACTAAGTATAGGTAGGCTTTCCCTTAAAGCTAGGAATCGCCCAGAAATGTCATATAAGATTGGACCAGACCAGTGTAGGGTCTAAAGTACCAGCATTGTGTAGTACAACACTACCCTCAAACTAAGAATATTAATAACCTTCCTGTGGAGGGTTAGGGCCAATTGCTCAGGAGCATGTTCGTCCAATACAAGCCCTACAGTTGTCCTAAATTGAGGAACTGAGTAGTCAGTTATTTATGACCTCGCAATTACTATGACTTATAGATGTAAGGGTAGGACATACAGAGAGTTGTTTTGGAAAACTCCAGATCTCGCCCTATTAAGTCTAGATTATTAGATATCATGATCACTATCAGGATCCTCTAATCAGATACAGGTGCATGGCGTGCCTACAAGCAGCCTTATAGATTTTCCTAGGGGCGAGAAGTGGGAGCATTATACCCAGAAGGCTAGTTGCCCCCTTTGTATGGATAGATTGAGATATTAGTACAGCACCTTGGTTGGGGTTTCCCTCACTTAGGAGCCATCCATTACCACCCCAGGGTTACTGGCAATGTCGACACCCGCCAGGGGCCAGATGACGTCGCTCCAGTAGAGCGGAATACTATCTACAAGGGATGAAGATGGGGTCCTAGGTCCTCATACAGTTCATTCCATGGATGGAATATTTATATGTTGGTCGGCACTACACCAAACCCCTTGTCGACCTTGGTGCCTGTGGTGTAGATATCATATACTAGGAGTCCATCGGACTCAGACACAGTTACAGATCAGCGGCCGAGTGGGCTCAGTTGCAAAACCATGGGATTGGTAGGTTGGCTATAGAACTGGTAGAGTCATAGAAACCTGGTTAGGGGTATATAGATTGAAGTGCACTCACCATGGCTTATAGGGACCCCCGGTGGGTTGTTATGTGCTTGTTGTACCTTCCAGGCTTATGGGGGCCAGGTTAGGTTCTTGTTTATATTATTGTCTACTAGCTATAGCTTACAAATATATGATTATGCAGTAATTGCTCATGTATGTGATGTGCTTGCTAGATACAGATTGCGAATAAGCCAGCTTATAGGTTAAACTCTCTGCTTTTCTTTCTACTCACTTTTAGTATTCACATCTTTTATTCAACCTATTTACTGCCTTAAATATTCAGTACATATAGTACTAATGCCCAAGTCTGGGGTGCTGCATTTCTTGCCTGCAAGTTTAGACAAACAGGGTTCAGGATCTTTAATAGAAGCTATTCAGAATCTGCAGTTTGGTCAGCTCCTTTCGTTTGAAGTTGCCAGGTTGTTGAGATTTCTATATTTCAATTATATAGAAATTTGGGTACGCCGAGGCCCTGTCCCGACTACTATTTGTACTCTTAGAGGATTGTATACTACAACCGCTAGTCCATTAGTTGTATGATGGCCGTGTGGGGCCTTAAACAGTTATGCTTCATGTATTGGCCGTGTGGGACCTAGTGTAGTAGCCATCTTCATTTATTTTATAAGTAGAAAACATGGTGGCCTTGTAGGCCCGCATAGGATCCCTTATGTTGCCCGTTGTTGGTTAGTTGTTTTCGCTTACAGGTGGCTATACGGCCTTGTCGGCTAGAGGCTGCATTTATGGATTAGATATAGCCCGTTGTTTTCTTGAATTGAGTCGCAGGCTGGCACCAGATGTGCATAAGCCTAGCCAAGTCATTTAGTTTCTAGTGTGGCACCAGGTGCCAGTCATGCCTCCAAGGTGGGTGACAAACTTTTAATCAGAGCATTTTGTACCCTAGGGAGTCTGCAAGCTGTGTCTAGTAGAGTCTTGCTTATAAATATGTTGTGCAGCACATTTTAAAAGCAGGAGGCTACAATGCATGATAGTATGCTTACCCCTCCTTCTTTCCAGATCGTGCTATAGAGTAGAGTTGTATATGGTTGAGTTCCTAAGCTTTCTTTGTTATGTCTTTCTAGAATGATGTTCGATATCATACAGGAAATAGGCAGTTGCATGGTAACTACAACAGCATGAGGAGGTACTAGTGAGGAATCATAGTTGGGAGAGAGTCAGCCTAAGGACGGGAGTAGACGTCTTTGATCTCTCTAGTACCCTCCCGAGGTACCAGGAACCTCATAATGTGATAAATATGCCAGTTCCATCCCCAATTCTCCCTACAACCTCAGAATAGGAGGTTACGAGTCTAGTATTTATGTACATATGAGTTGGCTTGCCTATTAGATATTTAAAAGCCGCCAGGAGCGATAGTTGATGTTGAATTATCTAAGAAGTGCGAAGAAGGTAGAAATTGCAGGATTCTTACCTCCGACTCCTTGAATATTGCAAGATTCCATGCCTCAATCTTACCATAGTAAGATAGGGTTATTTTCCACCTCCTAGCTTTTCCTTACAGTATAATAGAAATCATAAATATCAGTGCTATGGCGCTCAGAACGGACAGTAAAGGAGGGATAGAATTGTTGTCTCCGAGAACGAAGATAAGGTTGCCAATAGAGTTCAAGTGTGTATGAGAGAATCCAACAGTGATAAACCCCCAATAATAGTAAAGCTCAAGTCAAATAGAGGCTGAATCTATCATAGCATGCTAATGCCGACAGGGCATACCTAGAAGATAATGGTTATGGCCTTAGTTTCTGATATTGAAGGACAAGGAGATCATATGAACAAGACAAGTTCAAGTGCGAGTTAGAAAGGATACAGGTCGGTAGACCTGGTTGGTAACATCCTTGACAGTAGGAGGTACGAGGCATGAACCTCAGCATTCCGTCCAAGGGAGCAAGAGCAACGACATAAGTGTCTAATGGGGGAAAATCGGAATCACCCCATGTTGAAGGTGCCAATTATTCCTCCAAGGTGGGGCGTGACACTTCCCAACCTATAGGGCATTCCCCCACTACTCTAGCATCTCTCAACTACTTGAACCACATATGCGCCACCCATTTCAGCTAATAGGAGGCCAAATCAACACACTCTCCCTTTGTCACCCCTATAACTTGGGTGATCCTTAGAATATATTCGATGAATTCATGCGGGTCCTCATCTACCTTGGACCATGGAACTCCGGCGGCTTCATCCTCAAGAAATATCTAACTCGAGCCGCCACTGCATTTCCATTCTGTGAAATATGTGCAATAGCCTGCTGTTTGGCCTGAGCGGTCAAGGCCTGCAAGCATCTGGATAGCTGCTCGAAACTCAGCATAGACAACTAGCTCTAGTACCTGGGGATCCTGAACTGGTGGGGCTTACTGATGGCCCTGTCCATTACCATCCTTGTGGCCTTCACCATTTCCATTTCTCCTAGCATTCATTCTTCGAGGAGCCATGATTCTGCAATCGCAAATAGAATGAATTAGAAGGATAGAAATACTTTTCATTGCATGACATAGATTATGAAAGAAGGGAACATTTCCTAAACGTCTTATAGCCTCATCATCATAAGTGTGGCACGCTTCACACCCATGAAAAAGACTCTACTCAACACGGCTTTCAGACACCCTAGGACACCTCCAAACTATTGCTTTGATACAAGGTTTTTCACATCCCGAACGTAGACCCAGATCATAACAAGGGAAAAGAAACCCTGAGAGGCCCCAAGTCGACCTATGGCAAAACCATACATCTAACTTCATATCACTTAAGGCGGTATACTGAACATACAATATAGAGGAAACATGAAGATAACATAATATGGCATGATAAGCAGAAAGTACTAGAAATACATATCAGCTGAGTACTACAAATGGTTTGAAAGCCTCTATCATATCAGATGGGTTGATGGGACAACATCCCCAACTAACCCAGCAAAACTAAAATAAAAGAGAACATAAGTTGTCTGGTTATATGGCCCTCGGAACATGAGGACTCACCCAAAAGGCTGATAGCTAACTCTGAGATGGACTAATGATGGGGATGAGCTTGAGAGCCGGGTTCTGTATCATGAATTATGCGGTTAGTATGTTTAATGTACCGAGTATGCAAGGTAAGTAAAACGGACATTTAAAATATATAAAACTCATAAATGATCGTAAGAGTAGGACAACATGCTCATAACATAAATATTGTAACATAACATAAGGCTCAAAGTTTTCAAAACATTCGTAATACAATCGTAATCATAATAATAAGATATAAGCTTTATTTAACATGACTTTAGCCAATATACATAATCATAAACATTCATAAATCATGAGGAATAGTGGGAGATTCTCTTAACTGACATACCCCATATGAGCACACATGGAGCCCGACTTGTAACCTTAGTCGAGAGGGAGTTCGTACCTTTCCAAGGGTAGAACCAAGAAATGTGTGATATCACCATTAAAAAGGTCCATTTGGGCTACGGACAGTCACAAGGGAGGTCCCAGCATGTCCTATGGTGGCACGTAGTTATGAGATTTGGGGCCGAACCTAAGCCCCGAACCTACTCGGTGTTAAATACTACTCACAAGACCTATATAGTGCAGATAGTATAATATTAATGAGATTCATGGGATAGTTAAATAATAATAATCATAAACATGCTTGTAAATATGTTAACTAGCAATGTAAGAAGGCCCATGAGTCGGCGAAAACATAATTCATAAATCATGGATTCATGCATACTTGTAGATCATACATATAGCTTGAAAATCATCAAATCATAATGGGTATTTGAATAAATACATATTTCAAATCATAAATCATGATGGGTTTGTGAATATCGTCAATTGAAGTAAAAATCATAACTCGATTCATTATAGATCATACATAATTAGGCTTAATTTAGTAGAAATCGAAATCAATAAATTTATAATCAAAATAGTTGTATAATCTGATCGTAACTCATAAAATTTGATGTAAATCACGAAATATAATAATCAATTAGTAAATCATTAGGATTCTACAAGATTTAAGTAAAACCCCATAAGATTTTGATTTCATGAACTAGGAGAAATTTTGCATGGGTGTGAATGGAAACACCCATTAATAACCCTACATACCTAGTTAAGATCAAATTTCAACACTCTTTTAAAGCCCAAGGGAAAATTGATGAAGAAGAGCTTGAGAACTAGCTTGACCGCTCTTAAATCTCCCTAACTTTGCATGCATGAGAATGAATAGGTTAGGAGGGCTTAACCTATCTTAACATACTCAGAATATAACATAAAATTACATAGTTTAGGGCCTTAGAGCGTAGAAATAACAAAAATACCCTTAATGAAATACACTAAAAAATCTGCACTGGACGATCTAACGGACGTACCAACGAGTCGTTACAGGATATCACGACTCATGGTATCAATCCATCACCTGCACTGCCAAGTCCTTGATCTCATATTCAATCCACGACTCAATAGGATGAGTCATCTTTTCATCTAACGGGTCATTGGTTCAAACATCGTTTGCCTCCTAAAGATCCTGAACTTCTCCTCACAACGAGCCTCACCACAACCCGTTACTTCATCCAACAAGTTGTAGTTTCCTTCCATTAGGTCCACTGGAAATTTACTTATTCCCCTAAAAAAACTCGTGACCACGGATCATTATACCTCATAACGGGTCGGTGGATGACCCGTTACATCCCAGAATGTCAAGGTTCAGTACCCACCACAATTACAAATAATGACTCATTATTCCCAACAACAAGTCATTACATCACCCGTTATTCCACTATCACCAGGCATTCACTTCTCATGACTAGATCCTACGGGCCATTGGTTGGACCAACGATCTATTGGGTCATTTGTCCTAAAAAAAAATTCCTAGTTTTTAGTCAACTTTCATTTTGATCCCAAGTCTAATCTTAGACACTTTTGGGGTATTACACTTTTACACGTTATTCATCTCTACAAAATAAATAGAAACATACGAATATATAAAGTAAAAGGATGGTTGCCTCCCATCAAGCACCTTATTTGACATCATTGCATGACATTCATGGGGTGCCTCCCATGCAGCACATGATTTAATGTCGCAGCATGACTATGGTCCCAGTCCTCCTTCATTTGCGTGGACTTGTGACCATACCAACGATCTACTAAACTTTCAAGCAGCACTCGCTGCTGCACTAACTGATTACAACCTCCAGGTTGTCCTGTTGACTTCATCATGGAGTCCTCATAATGAGGGGGAATTCATTCTTCTCTGAATACTTCAAACCCTGCCTCCTGACCATCTACTCACATAGACATCTTGCCCTTTGATAAGTGTTTTCTGGCCTTTGGAAATTTTGATTCCCTCCCCATGGGAGATTTTCTCCATCCCAGTACCCCTGATTATATCCATTACCTACAAAACCACCACCACAACCTTGTTGTATCATGAAAGATACAGACTAAGGATTAAGAGGACAACCTGAATAGTTATGGCCTTCCCCACATGCCTCACATGATGGTGGTAGGATTTGTATTTGTTGTACCTACTGCACTTGCCTCCTGCTTCTATGGTCACAAACTTTCTAATCACAATCACCAACTGGCTAATGTCTTCCCTAATTTCCGTTACACCATCCATATCAAGCTTTTCTGACACCTTTGCTGCTGCAAATCCTTTGCCTGAATCCCGATAATCTTGATGCCCCACAGACATGAGGTTCAAGAGAGCCTTAATTTCATCTTAACTTTTGGACAGAACCTGTCTTTGTGCAGTAGCATCGAGCAGTATCTTAGATTCGACTTCATACCTTTAATGAAGTTATGCCCAATTATCTCCTTAGGATGCATGTGGTGTGGACAATCCCTCAAGTAACCCTGGTAACATTCCCATGCTTGAACTAGTATTTCTCCATCTCTCTGTATGAAACCAAAGATCATTCCTCTCAGTTCTTTAGTTTTTCTTGAAGTGGAAAATTGGTTGATGAACTTATTAGAGATAATCTCCCAAGTGGTGATGGATCCTGCAGGCTCATTTTAAAGCCACTCCTTGGCCTCTTCGATTAGTGAGAATGGAAATAGAGTCAATTTGACATATTCATGTGATATATTCTGGTAGTGGAAGTTTTCACTCAGCTCTACACATGTCATCAGATGCCTGTCGGGATCCTCGTGCAGCTTGCCCTAAAATAGGCAAGTGATTTCGGCCAACCACACAGTCTCTTCTTTTAGCTGAAAGTTCCCAGTGATTTACTGGTTAAACAATTGTTTTAGACCCATTCTCCACATTCAGCCTAGCAAACTGCATCACTGAAACTCTCTCATTCTTTTCAACTGTTATTTGCCCGATGTTTTGCATAGCTAATCGTCGAAAGGTTCTCTCTATTGCAGGATCAAGAGAAGCTAAGGTTGTTCCTTGACTTCTTGTGTTTGGCATTCACCGAGGAGAACAACCCTGTTGGCATTCACCGTGGCAAACAACCCTTTGAACTTCAACAAAAACAAGAAACAAATGTAAAATATAGACTAGCGAAATAAAATTCTAACCTACAAACGGTTAAACAATATTCAAGTCCTCGACAACGGTGCCAAAAACTTGATGTTGCACAAGAGCACGTGGTCGTCAAGTAATATAGGATTTTTAAGTCCAAATAACGTATCCATAGGGACATGTAAATTTAATCATTATAAGGTTGTACTTTGATTTCATGAATCTATGATACAAGTAAAGTGAAGATTGTTGGGAAAATTAAACTACTAAAACTTCAAATGTAAAAATTAACTAAAATGAATGTGATCTTGATTGTATTTCAGTAATGATGACAGACTAGGGCAATGGAACTTGGTTGGTTTCAAGTTGAGTTTTCCAGACATAATTAAACTAGCATGATTCTTCCTACGGTTGTTAGTTGCAAGTTACTATCCCATTTATTGCCACTATACTTAGCATCCAAGAAATTTTTCATGAACCCTAATGACAATATCCCTATGGTAATAGGAGAACAATGAAACGACGATTATTCCTACTTCTATTTCAACTAAACGGGGTTGAAAGGTATATCGCTATCCTCAACAACCAATTCTATGTTATCACTAATGGGATCAAGGGTCTTTGAATTTCTATTCTATATTTATTTTTAACCCTTTGGATTCCCTTTCCCAAGTTCAATCGAAAGCCAACAGATTACTTACAAGGTGATCAGTTGCATGAATAATAAATTTAAACAAATAGATACAAACAACCATAAAAGAAGAACCAAAACTAAATCTAATTAATCTGTTAAAAACAATCAACCATTCACCATGACCACAACTGTAAAATATGAGTTTAGCCACTCATAGACAAGCGGAAAAACAAATACTTAGTCATAGTCATGTGCAAATACAAAGTAAAGAAGAGAAAACCTAGTTGTAGAACCTTGACTTCCTTCCAAACGGCTTACAAGCTTTCATGAGTGAACTACAGAATAAAAATGAGTCAAGACTGCTTCAATAGTCCAAAACTACTCCAAGAAGTCAAAAACTGCGTAATAAATGACCTAAGGCTTACATTTATAGATGAGCCTTCAAATGAAATTTTTTCCCTTCAAGATTTAGCTTAAAAATCAGCATTCCCCCCCCCCCNTCCGAAATGGGTTTAGCACGCTGCCCCACCTGTCTCGCCATAGACTTAGTAAAATTTTCAATAATTTTTAGCTCCAAATAATGCATGGCCTGCCATCCCAGCCATAGCTCCAGCTTGAGAACTTTTTCTCTGAAGTTTGAGGGCTAGTGCGGGGCGCTAGCCATAGCACCAAATTCATCAAATTCTCAAATCATCATTCCTTGCATCACTTTGAGCTTATTTTTCTTAGTTTCCAACTAAAATCATTTGTTAGACATAAAATAGACATATACATGAATTGAAGCACAAATTAAGGATTATGAACTCAAAACATGATCAAATATGGGTAGAAACATGGCAAATGTGCATGAAAATATGCCCATCATCAACTGGATGATGCCTTGTGCATGTAGTGACTATTGTTCATCTTGTGTAGT
The DNA here is from genome assembly GCA_018107945.1 of Datura stramonium. Classification (NCBI taxonomy): domain Eukaryota; kingdom Viridiplantae; phylum Streptophyta; class Magnoliopsida; order Solanales; family Solanaceae; genus Datura; species Datura stramonium. Next base: position 77,418 of record JACEIK010005937.1, read on the forward strand.
ATATTATATGCTTTATTTTAGAGTCAATTTTTAATTTTTGCTGTCTTATAGTAGTGAACCCTCCCTATGATAGATGGATGACGACCATCTTAAGGGAAATTAGTCACCTATTTTTAGAATTGAGTCATAGATCATTCACTTGTGTGCTTGTTGGCATTCTACTTAATGGCTATGCTAGAGTCAATAAATAAATTGATTAATCCATGATAGACACACCTATCTCTTTCGTTTGACTCAAAAATGATTAAGGTCTTAATAATGAAAAATGTCATTCAATATGATTTTGTGAATGTGTAGCTTTTGGAAACCGACCATATTCTTGATTGCCATGAGAGGTGAGCTAAATTGTCTTGTTTGTACATATTGTAGCATCTAGAACTTCCCATAACCTACATAGTATAGCTAGTTGTTATGGAGTATGGAAATGATCAAGGTATTTCTTCGAAAAAGCCATGTTTTTCCCATGTTTGTATACCTTCCCGAACATTATCCCTAGATAACGTTTTTGAGCCATAAACCTTTATCTTTCTCTCCCACGAAAGTAGCTCAATCTCTCTTTTTGTGAGACCTTAGACTTATTGATATAAAGTAGTCTCAGGTACTTTGAGACTTGAATGTAAAGGTCCACCGAAGTGTATTGTTAAAGCAAAAAAACATTGTGGTAAGAGGAGAAAAATGGGAAAAAGGGATGCCCACAAAATTGTGTTGTTTACTTGCTGCTAGAGCAATGAAAGATGGAGAATTAATTGGAAAAGACTTATTGATTCTATAAGTGGAGACTAGCAGTCAAGTAGTGAAAAAGAGACATGAGAAGCAAAGAAAAAGGGTGAGTTAGCTGAAGGGTGAACAAGCAAGAAAAAATTAGTGGACAAGAAAAAATGAAAAATGTTTTAAGGGTGCTTACGGTGGTAGTCACTATAAATGAGATATCATTCCTACCCGCTCCTTATCCTATATTACAACCAAAAAAAATCCTTGTGATTCAAATCTCTTGAAACAACCAAGTAGTCTAAATGTACATGAAGGGCAGCCTTATGATATGTGGCATATGTACATTACATTGTTTGTGAATGTGAGGGTGCCTTGCTTTCTATGTTCCATGTGTTTGCATTGATAATCCAAGAGAGGAATATCACTAAAAGTGAGGGGCACACGATGTCTAAGTTGATGTACTATATGTTGCATACTTCATGTTTGATCATGTAGGCCCTGTTTTGAAAAAAAAAAGAGTCAATTTTCAGAGGTTTTGTAGTTTTTATTGTGATATCTCTAGTTTTTATTGGTGCGAATTGATGTATGTTGATGAAGCACATAATGTTATGCTCTATGCTAGACGTTTGAGTATGAATTGATAGACCATTCCAGATGAGGTTGTAAAAGATGAGTTTATGTATGTAACTAAGGATTGTTCGAGGACGAACAATGATTTAAGTGTGGGGTGATGATGTTTGGCATATTTCTATGCTCATTTGACATGTTTTTGCCCATATTTACCTTGTTTTGAGTTCATAATCCATAGGAAATACATAAATTCATGTGTTTGTGTCTTTGGTAAGATAACAAATGATTTTAGTTGTTTTGAGTGGAAACCAAGGAAAAAGGACCCAAATTAGCTTAAGGTGTGAAGATTTGAGAGTGTTAGAAGAAGGACCTAGGACTATGGTTGGTGTCAGGCGCCATGTCCCAAAATATAGAGAATTTTTTCATTCAAAACATTGAAGAGATGAGAGGCACGGAGCCCCAGTGCATTCACACTTAGAGAAATTTCCTATTATGGTGGTGCTATGGATGGGGCTGGGCACTAGAGAGGTTCTAAAGGCAAGAAATTTGAGTAACACTCTGGAGCTATGAGTTGCACGGGGCATCCGGATGATCCAAAGGTGTTGAAATTTGGCTAATTCCTAAGTGATGTGGATGGGGCTGGGCACCCATAGCTAAACATCCAATAAAACTGAAGCCTAACATGGGGCTATTGAGGGGGCGTGTCACGACCCGAACATAGGTCCGGACCGACACAAGGAACCTAGAACCACAAAAGGATCCAAGTCTACCATTTACATGAACACGATAACTAAAGAACATATATCAAGAGAAATCTAATGACTGAAACATGAATAAGTGGAAGTCTGAATACATAACAATCATAACGGAGTTTATACTAACAAAGCTGAAAATTCTACATATTGTTTGATAAGCCTATAACATGTCTGAGGAGCTTATGGGACAACCTTCCCAACTAGCTCACTAAAGTCTGAAATTGAAAATAACATGTCTCAACACTAAGTGAAGGTCCTTAATGAATGAGGACTCACCAATGATGGAAAACTAGCCCAAGCTGCGGGAACTAGACTAAGAACAGAACTGGGTCTAATCGTTTGAATCTGTATCATAAACGATACAACATAGAGTATGTGGTCAGCACTTGGAATGTACTGATTATGCAAGATAAGCAAAACATGTTGAGTAAGTATAAATTGAAATCATGCATATAAACATAAGTAATATGATTATGGGAATAAGGACTAGATGCTGATATCTGAAATCATGTATAATCATAAATTGAATTCCATATTTGAATAGAATGATCCAAAGCTAAAGTCAAAATCATATGGCTTTCCATAACTGAAATCAAAACTAAAAGATTATAAACTGATCATTGAGTCCAACCTAATGAAAACATAATATCATAAGTGATAAACATGCATAACTAAAATCATGAGAAATAATGGGAGACTCTTCTTAACCGACAACCACCATGTATGTGTGCATGATGATCCCACATCTTGCCCACGTAGAGGTAGGCCATCCTAAGCCTTGCTATGGAGAAGGATAAGTAAGGTGTGATATCACGGTGTGCCCTTGGGCGGGGAAACGCTCTCTTGAGAGGTCCTAAAATGTATACTTACATTGGCGTGTAGTTTCTGAGACCAGGGAACCTTGGAACCCCAAGCCTAGTCAGTGCTAGAAACTACTCCTAAAACATGCATAGTGGTCGTATAATCATATTCTAAAAATATAACTTTAATTTGAACATTGGGGAGTCTTGACTCAAAAATATACATCTATCAACTGATCATATTTGCCTTGGCCAAATCATGAAATACACTTAACCTTGTGTGGGCTTGACCAAATCTTACTAATACTTCATAAAGAAAATCATGGGTTCATATATGGGTAATTTATAATCATTCATTCATGATAAATATTTCATCATACTTGAAATCATAAATCATAAACTTGAATTTTTTATCAAACATGCATAATTGGGCAGAATTTTTGAAAACGTGAAATCATCAATTTATAACCAATTTGTATATAAGATCTGCCAATGAATCTTAGAACATAATTTTAAACATGAAGTGAATTGACCCATAAGCAAATCTTAGATAATTTTATAAAATTGTGTTAAAACCCATAAGATCATATATTTGAACTAAGACTTGAATTCATTAACTTTAGGAGAAATTTGGGTGTGAGAGTGAAAGAAAACTCTCCTTTATAGCCCTACATACCTGGGTAAATTGATTGTTAACTTGTCTTTGAAAACCCAGGAGATTTGGAGGAGAATTATAGGGTTTCAAGCTTGATCTTCAAAAGGCAAACTTCTAGTCTTGCATGCATGGGAGTTGAATGAATTAGGATAGGTTAATCCCTCTTAAAAACCCTCCTACAGAGCTTAAAAATATAGTTTAGGGCTTAGGAGCTTAAAAATTATGAAAACGCCCGTAATGGTTTGAAAGAAAATCTCAAACTACCAGAAACAACAAATTGTTTGACAACTCATTAGGAAAATGATGAGTCATTTACTTAATCGGTGAAGTACACTAGAATTCTTCACCGGTACTCAAATGACGGGTCACTTAACAACTATTTAGGCAAATGACTACTCATTTCCTTAATTCGCCATGGCTATCTGAAAAAATAGCATTTTCCTAAACCGCGAGTCATTTGACGACTCATTCGGCAAAACTAGTCATTTGATTACTCGTTAGGGGACATTCTAATCTTTATAAACAATGGGTAATTTTTTGACTGATTAGGTAAATGACGAGTCACATAACGACTCATTAGGTGAATGATTAGTGGTTTGATAACTCGTTTTGTGACCTGGTGCAGATATTCCTATTTTTTTTGTTTCAACTCTCAGGTCTAATCTTAGGGACTCTTGGGGTGTTATAGAGTGGCATGCTAGGCATATACTAGGAAAGAATTTGCTGATTTTAAAGTGAAGTACTTGAGGGCAGAAGTATCATTTGAAGGCTCAACTATAAATATAGCCTATAGGTCACTTGTTAGCAATCATTGGATCACTTTTACATTACGTATATTAATTGCAGAGAGTCATGATGTTGCTTATAAGGAATATAAGTTTCTACTTATGTTTCTTTTTTTGTTCTTGATTTTACTTTGAATGATGATGATTAATTCTTTGTTTTTCGACTTTTCTATAAAAGAGCAAGCTCATACTCTAGGGTGTTGTCCATGGTTGATGTTTGATGTTTCAAAGACTAATTTATGCTAGTTTTTATTCTTCTTTAATGGTTATTTATATTTACTTGTTTCAATTGCTTATTCACTAGTCTGATCAACTTGTGAGTATATTTGTTATCTTTTGGTTGAACTTGAGAAAGGGAACCGAAAGGGTTAAAGGTAAATATAGAATAGGAATTCAAAAACCCTTGAACCCATGGGTGAGATGATAGAAGTTGTTGAAGATATGGATATATACTTCAACCTTGATTAGTTAAAATACAAGTAGGAATAAATGTCATTTCATGTTTCTCCTGAACCATAGAGATATAAGCGTTAGGATTCATGAGATAGTTTTTGGATGCTCGGGAGAGTGGAAAGAAATGGGATAGTAAGTTGCAACTAGAAACGATAGGAAGAATCATTATAGAATAATCATGACTTGAAAACTCAAGTTGAGGCAAAAGTGCCCTTACCCTAGATTTTTACCATCATCTTAATCAAAACCATGCTTGCAATAGTTTTTTTTTGTTTTATATTTAATGTTTTTAGTAGTTTAATTATCTAAACCATTCCTCATTTCAACTATTTGATAAAATATCAAAATTAAGAAGTAACCTTAAACGATTGAACTGACAAGTCTCTGAGGGATCAATAATTAGGACTTGTACTCCTATATTACTTGACGAGCACGTATGCTTGCGTGCGCTTGGGCGAAATCACATGTAAGCATAACTAGCTTGGTTTTCAATGAAAAAGGGGTTAATACTTGATAGTGCTCATGTGTGCAAATTCTGGTATTGTTGGTTATAGGTCTTCTGTTTCATCTTCTCGTTAGCATCGTGTGGTAGTAAAAATTTTTTTTGCCTGAGGATATGCAAAAGTTCTAAATTGACGTTGTTGATGTGACATAGTTTTACAAAACTTTCAACTCTTAAAACATAGAAAGTATGTTGTGACATAGGTATATTTATACCAATATGAGTTTCTTTTACCTTGTTCTTACAAAAATCAGGTCCGAGAGTTGGATTATGAAAAATGAGCAGAAAATGAAGAAAAATGGCTTGCTACAGGTCTTAGTACGTTCTGTACCTAGCACCCATGGCAGAACTTCAGAGAAAATGCACAAGCGTTGGGATAAAGTACGACTCATGGTACGAGTCGTATCATCCTGGTATATGTTGTACTATCCTGGTATGAGTCGTATCAAGGAGTCACGAAAAAAATTCAGAAGATATGCACTTGACCGAGCTCCTAGTACGAGTCAAAGCCACGAATTGTAATGACAACATACGAATCATACAAGGTAGTAATGGAAAACATTAGAGAATATGTCAACTGGTAGATCCCAAGGTACGTGTAGATTCCACGAGTTGTAGCACCAAGGTACAGCCTACACCAAGGACCGTGGTGAGATTTAGAGGATTCTAGATTTCAGAAGTCCATACCAACTCAAGCACTTATAACACTTAGTGGCATTGTATATGTCGTACCAACCTACAGGACTTGATAGATTCAGATGCTGCATTTCATACTAGGACAAAAGCCACGACTTGTAGCATTATGCTACGACTCGTACGACGAGGTAGTAGTAGTTTCATTAATTGTATAAATACTTTCTAGTTATTTTCCATAAGAGAGGACGACACTTTTCATATTGTATTCATAGTTTTTGGTTTTCGTAAGTTCTTGAAGATTAAATACTCGAATACTTGCACATAATTCATAATTGTTCTTGTGTTATTGACAAGTAATTGTGCAATTAATTTTTGGGTTCTTCTTTCATAAATACTGTAAGTCTTCAATTATGTTTTCTTCTGTGAAATATTATTTTATTCTTGCAATTTATGAATAACTAAACCCTCCACAACAAGGATTGTGTGAACCATGATGGAATAACATAATAGGGTTAACATAACATGATGCTAAACTAATACAAATGCCTATATTGTTCTTTGCTTCAAGATTAAAATTTCTTAATGATGCGCAATATTACGACTAGCCTGAATTCTTTTGTTGCTTGAACCTAGAGAACTAGAGATTTGGAAAAGAAAAGAACAACAAAGCCTTGAAATTGAGTTTCATTGAATAGTTTGAGTTGTGGTTGCAGGACGGTTAATTTGGAACTATTGGTAAAGATTAAATTGAAATCGCACATAAGACCTAACCCGATGATTGAGTAGGGTCATCTAATAGGTACTGATCAGTCATCTAGATGAGCATAATTTATCAGTTCTTTAGGCTGAGTATTTGGATAGACCACGAGTTTAATAATCTGACCTAGTTAGGAAGCCATGGGGAATACCTCCCTCATTTATTGCATAAATATTGACCACAACTCCAGTTCAGAATACTTTTACTTGATTTGAAATCTCTCCTTTTGGAAATAATTGAACTAAAAGTGTGAATACTAGCATTAGTCTGTGTCTTGACCATATTCCCTATGGTATCGACCCAAACCTAGTTTGGTTTTCTATTGACAACTTATTCGTTATACTTTTCAGGGGTGTAATTTAAGCGTTATCATACAATGGGCACTGACCACGACACGTTGTTTCCTGTAAGGAGTCATTACATGACTCGTGATTAAGGAACCCATGCTATGCACTTTCACACCAAGACTCCTTACCATGACTGGTCACTGCCAAGGCCCGCCACTCAGATGAATGCCACTACTCGTGACCACGACTCATTAGAATAACCAATGAGTCGTACCACGACTCATCATATCAAGGATATTTCAGCAAATGCATCTAACGACTCATGACCTCGATTCATATCACCCTACTATGGCTAGTGGTGTGGACTATGGCTTGGGAGATAAGAATCCAAAAACTTACCATGCCTCATCCAATGATCCATGATACAAAATCACGACTCGTACAATGAGTAATTCTAAGAAATATTGCTAATTTTTGTGTTGATCAAATTCCATCACGAGTCTAGTCTTAGGAATCTTTGGGGTGTTACAAAAATCATAAGGATGGACATGAATAAAATAATAAGTGAAATCTCATAAAGTATATATTAGGAAAAAATATAGAAAGTCATAATATCGTGAACCATAAACATGAACATGTGTGGAGAATCATGGAATTGTGGTAGCTTCGAATAACCAACATAATCGATGTGACCACATGTAGAGCCCAACTTGTAACCCTAGTCGAGAGGGTGTTCATTTCTTTCCAAGGGTAGAACCATGAAAAGACGTGACATCACTCATGGGTGGCCCATTTGGGCATGGGAGACACTCTCGTGGAGGTAGTTTTGAGACATGGGTGCACTGGAACCCCAGTCTACAAGGTATTAAATACTACTCCCAAAACATATATAGTTCTCGTATAATAGTCATGAAACATACTATGATTTTGCATAGGCTAGTTAGGAATGATGAAATTCATAGGTTGCTTAATATATGTGAACTAGCAATGAAATAATGTCAAGAAATTAGCAAAGATATATAAGCTTGATATTCATGAGATTCTTACATACTTTAGTAATAACATGAAAATAGAGATTAATGAGATGTTTCCATAGAAATCAAGTAATTATAATAATTAAACATAAATAGAATTAGAAGATGATCAATTTCATAAGAGATCATGGACTTTTTAGTCAAAAAGAGTCTTACCCTAGAAATTCATGAACATCATAATTAGAGACATGAAGGAATTGAAATCATTTAATTAATTTTTGAATTGGGAATGAGGGTGGAAGAAATACCCCATTCATGGCCCTACATACCTGAGCTTTAATGTATTTTTGCTTAGACTTGAGACCGGAGAGAGTTGAGAAGAAGAAGAACCTTAATTGCTTGAGAGGTTTGATCTTTACTCTACGGTGTTTTTGAGAGGAATGAGAGTTTAGGCTAAGTAAAACCCACTAACACACCCTTTAGGAAGCTAAAATGACCTAGTTTAGGAGTTAAAATCGTATGAAAACAAGCTAAAAATTGCTCTGCCATCCCTCACAAGTCGTACCACGAATTGTGGTGACATACCACTGGTCCTAGTATACAAGTCATGGCCACTGAATGACTTAAAATCTTCCTGAAACTCTTGATATGGATGGCTGGTACATGTCACACGTAGATATAGCGAGACGTACCATGACTCGTTGTAACTGAGCTTGTCCTGTCCATCAAACCTGACAGTGCTTCGCTAAAATAATCATAATGTTTTACATCAAACTCTTATTAGTGCAAGGTTAGTTTATCACGACACAAACATAGCCCCAGATCGAGACATGGGACAAAGAACCCCGAGAGGCCCCAAGTCTACCCATGACATAAACATAGTAGCTAAGTATNTCATGCATGCGAGAATATTGAGAGGTAATCAAAGGTGATTCAAGGCCATGACATAAACATAGTAGCTAAGTATTATTTGAAACTGAATAAATAAACATGCTTAAGTGGAAGTCTGAAAATCCAATAACATCTCAACAACGGAAAACATAATACTAATCAAAAGCAGAATACATGTTATGTCTGGTAAGCCTCTATAATCTGATGAGTTGATGGGATAAGAGCCCAACTAACTCACTAATAAGATGAAAACTAAAAGTGTCGATAACAATTTGATATGAAGGTCCTCGAAGGATGAGGACTTGCCAATAGGCTGAGAAATGCTAACTCTTAGAATCTGGCTAGCAGCGGGACTGAACCTGAATGTCCAAGCCTGTATCATAAAGCGATCCAACATAGAGTATGTGGTCAGTACTTGGAATGTACTGAGTATGTAAGGTATGTAAAATAGACAGTTAAAATACATAAGAGTGCATAAGAGTAGGACAACATGAACAAGAAGTAAATATCACATTATAAACATGAGGGCTCAAGGTTTTCAAACCATTCATAATCTAGTCATAATCATAATCATAAGAGAAAACTAATAAAATATAACTCGAGCAAAAGAAACGTAATTATTACAATGAATAAATGATGAGGAATGGTGGGAGATTCTTATAATCGACAAACCCCATCTGAGCACACATGGAGCCCGGCCTGTAAACCCCTAGTCGGGAGGGTGTTCGTACCTTGCCAAGGGTAGAACTATAAAAAAGGGCATGAAATCACTCATGAAAGGACCATATGAGTAAAGGAAACAGTCTCAAGTGAGGTCCCATCATGGCTATGTTGGCACGTAGTTTTGAGACTCGGGATATGCTTGGACCACGGGTCTACTCGGTGTTAAATACTACTC
>JACEIK010005938.1:25295-38515 GCA_018107945.1 Datura stramonium
CTAAGGTCCTAAACTATGTTTTTTTAAGCTCAGTTATCAGGGTTTTTATGGGGAAAAACCTATTCTAAGAATTCTCACTCCATGCATGCAACTTAGAACCTTTCCTTGGAGATCAAGCTTGAAGAATTTCTCCCATCCCTTGCCAAATTCCCTTGGTCTTTCAAGAGGAAGTGTAAATATTATTTACCTAGGTATATAGGGTTATGAATGGGTGTATTCATCCAAACCCATGCCCAATCCCTCTTCAATTTTATGAAATTCTAGTTGATGAATATATGGGGTTTTAACCCGACATGTGAATTTTCTAAGTATCAATCATGGGTATGATCAAATCATGTTTCTAGTGTTGAATTATGATTAATGGGCATATTTTACAATATTTTCAATTAAAATAATTTAAGTTTTACAAATTATAATGCCCATCCATGGAGGTTCATGAAAGTTGAGATCTATGATATATGTATTCAAGCATGATAAGATGTATATGATGAAAGTATGATTTCGAATTACCCATGTCGATATTTATGTTTTTGAATGATCAACTCTATTTCAATCATATTTAGGTATTGGGCAAGACCATATGATCAAGTATGTTTCATGATTTATCTAAATTTCATGAATTTTGGAGTCTAGACTCCTACTATTTTCAGCTTGTAGTATGGTTTGAGCCTAAGGCTCCTCATGTTATGATTTCAGATTTTGCATGTATATTATTATTCAGCTTAATCACTAGATGATTGTCAGCTTTGTTGAAAAACGATAGAGAGCATATGCATGTTTTTGTGAGTAGTGTCTAGTATAGAGTAGGCTAAGGGTCATTCAACAATGTGTCTCAGAACTATGCGCCAACGTAACACTTTGGGACCTTCCTAGTGAGCTTCCCCTGCCCGCAAAGGGCCTTGATCTTGATATCAACATCATGGTAGCTTCCTTAGCCCTGGCAAGACTTTGGATGACTCTACCCACTTGAGTGTGATAGTCGGGACCAGGTAAGCTCTATCGTGGTGATATCAGTTATATGATGAGTCTCTCATTATTCCTCATGATTTCAGTTATGCATGTTCATCATTCATGACATTATGTTTTCAGCAGGTTTGACCTAATATTACGTTTTACTTATGATTATTACTTTTTCAGCTTTGGGTCATTCGATTCAGTTATGATATTCGGTTATGTTCGGATCATGATTTCAGAATATAGCATGCAAGCCTTACTCTCAGTATCTTATCTTGATTATGTTTTATGCTATGCGTGATTTATGATTTTATTTACCTAGCGGTTTTACTTACCTTACATACTCGGTACATTCCACGTACTGACTGCATACTTTATGTTGTATTGTTTTATTATATAGGCTCGAATATTCAGGCTTTGTCCCGCCATTAGCCAGATTTTCAGTATTAGCATCCTCCAGTCTCAGTTGATGAGTCCTCATCTTCCGAGTGCCCTTTATCAATTGTATTTAGGATTTTCAGTTTCAAACTATAGTGAGTTAGTTGGGGTCTTGCCCATCAACTCGTCAGTAGAAGAGGCTTTTCAGACATAGCGTGTATTTCAGTTTCAGCCCTGTGTTATGTAAGTAGATGTTATGATACTTTCAGATTTCTGCTTTATTGTATATGATAGACTTTTTCTTGATTATGTTGGATTTAGATGTCATGTTCATGCCATGGGTTGACTTGGAGCCTCTCGGGATTCTTTTTCCTGTGTCTCGATCCGGGCTTATGTTTAGGTCGTGACATCTCGTCACCACATCTAGTTCTCTCGGAGATACTCCAGCTGCTTTCATTGGTGAGTCCTCATTTGTTGAGGGTCAGAGTTTCCTTTTCTGTTGATCAGTTTTTAGTTTGGTTTAGAGATATTAGAGTTAGCCGGGGGTTTGTCCCAACAACTCATTAGTTCTTTTTAGAAGGCTTTCAGACAGTATTTATAGATTCATCTTGGTTTACCCTTTTCAGCGTTTTTTTAGATTTTTGTTATAAATTAGTATTTTCTTGTTACTTTAGTTAGCTTCCGCTTATTATTATTATTAGCAGATCAGTCTTAGTAGAAGTACGCTTTACCATGGGTTTGCTTGGGTCACTTGTGATCGTAAGTACCATATGGCATTTAGGGTGTGATCTCGGNTCCTCAGCTTACAAACCTGACAGTCTAGGTCTTAGTAGAAGTACGCTTTACCATGGGTTTGCTTGGGTCACTTGTGATCGTAAGTACCATATGGCATTTAGGGTGTGATCTCGGGTTGTGATAGCTACTCCTCAAGCTCGACCCCTACTAGAAACACTCAAATAGGCATTTTGGTATCACTGAGCCTTCGGAGACCATCATATCATCAGATAAGAACAACACACACATATAGTAATATAGCCACACAAAAACATCCCAATCCAATTACTGTTACTGTACAATTCATTCTTAGGCTCTAGGCACCTTATTATTTCTTATTAGAACACCGAATGCTGAAAGATTGTAACCTAGGAACTCTACCCTACGAGCTTCATATATAACTAGAGGATACTACAAACAACACCAATCATCTAAGTATGGCCCAGTAGGACAGTTGTAATCACCCCCTAAAGTCCCTAATATCATATCAAATACATGAAGCAGAAAACCAATAGAAACTAACTAAAACTAACAGAACAAGTCAAATCACGGCTCGTGTTGAGTAACCACAGATCGTGACATGAATTTTGGTGAGCAATCAAGTTTCCTGAGTCCCTACCCAATGAGCAATATGATAACTCAGTACATCATGCAATGACTCATGATGATGATCTGTGACGTGAAAACTAAAGGGTGACCAACTAGACTCTAGTTACTTTGAGCGCTCACCAAGAGTTGTAGGATGACACATCGTCACTGGACGGGCAGAACTTTTAGACGAGTTCCTAAGGGTAATTTCGTAACTTTCCATATTTTTAGTACCTAAATAAGAACATTTTGGGATTGATAAGGAGTATATAAAAGGGTTTAATTAGTCTAAACTCTTGTTCCCTGCCATTACAACTTAAGATTCAAGATCATTAAGCTCTCAAGTCATCAAGAAGCTACGAAGCTGGCATCTTCAACCTAGGGTTTCTTCAAGCTTGAATTAAGAGTTTATTCTAGGTATGTAAGGATAACCTAAGTGAGGAATTCTCTTCATCCTCATTCCCTACATCTATGTAAGAATATATTGAGATTAAAGCTACAGTTTTTACCTGACTGTTGACATGTCTTCTTCTCTATCTATTAAATTATTCATTGATGAGTTATTTATATTGAATTATATTTACTATATCTCTTAGTTGTTGATCATATACTCTCTTGATTACTATTGATAATGATCTCTTGATGATTACAAATTATTAATGTTGGTTCATGTCTCTTATCGCGTGAACCCTAGTGCATAAAGTCATGATTTTGGAAGCATTGTTATTCGAGATAAAGGCATTGTTTTCATAATGTTGAGTAGATTTTTAAGAAAGTCTCATGAAGATATTTTGAGAAGAGAAAGAATAATTTTGAGCATGATTTTCAAAAGCTAAAGTAAGCTCTTATTTTAAAAATCAAGAGTTTTGATCATAGAAGCTCAAGAGTCTTTACAAGAGATTTGGAGCATAGAAGCTCCCAAGTTTTCAAAGAGATTTTTGAGCCAAGTCTTAATAGTGATTTTAAACATATATTATATCTATAGCTAAAGTTCTTTATAAAAGATGTTTTCAGTTTTCTCAAATAGGCATATTTATATGAGCATAGTATTTTGGAAGGATTATTTAGCATCGAGTCAGGTGAGGATTTTAGATAACTGGTATTTTTAGAGATAGTCTTGATGCACTGTTTTATTGCATAACTATTTTACACATCGATCATATTGTGTTTACTGCATCATCCAGAGCTTCAGTTTCAATTGTGTTACTTTGACTAGTTTATTTTTTCAATTTGGATATTCTTTCTTAACTATTATTTCATTTATCCTCACTACATACCATACATTACACATACTAACGCCCTTTGACGCTACATCTAATTACGATACAGATTCAAATAGATAAGATCAGTAGCAGATGCTTCGTTAGGATCTCACATTCATTCAACAGTTGGTGAGGCCTCCTACTTTCAAAGAATTCAAGTCTTATTGAGTCATTTTATTTTAGTAAGGTTTAAGATAGTCGTGGGAGCTATGTCCCCGTACCTAATCTTTAGTTATGAAGGCTTCATAGATAGAGTTAGAGTTGGGTCAATAATGTTACTTTATAACATTGATTTTAGTTACAATTAATAAACCTCATTTTATTACATTGAGCCCATATAGTTATTACTTCCACTATACTTTATTGTATTCTTAGTTTGTGGTAAGCTAGGCCAACGGTGCGCTTGGATCACTAGGTGGTCTAAATGTCAGTCATGTTCCTGGTCAGACTCGGGGCATGACATACTTGGTATTGGAGCTTTAGGTTCAAGGAGTCTTAGGGTGTCTATGAAGCCGCGTCTAGCAGTTTTCTTCTTATAGGTGTGAAGCAGGCCACATCTATAATAAAAATACTATGAGGCGATAGAAAATACTTCCCTATTTCATACTCTAGATCATGTGATAGATTTAACTCTACAAAGACTTCCTCTTGACTTATGCATTCACATTTTTCATATCATGCCTCCTAAATGTACTGCAGCTAGAGAAACACAACTAACATGCTTCCACAGACTAAGATGCAGACTAGGGATGGTCCATGCACTCCAGTTCGGGGATCTAGTGTTGGGGCCCAAGATGGACCAACTACTAGTGGCAGAATCCCATAGACAGCAGTTCCCCAGCCTCCTAGCATTGGTACATCAGAGGCAGAGTTTTGGAGTGGCTATTTAGAAGCTCACTCAGTTGGGTGGTTACCTACTCAGGTCGTCAGAACTCAACACCAACTAGTTTCAGTTGCCATGATTCAGGAGCATCAAGGATTAGATATTTCTTCAGGATAAATCCTCCAGTATTTATGGGGTCGAAGGTGGATGAGAACCTTCAAAACATTATTGATGAGATCTGGAATATTCTAAAGGAAATGCACACCACAGAGATAAAGGGAGTTGGGTTTTCTTCTTATCAACACAAGGATGTGGATAATATATGGTATGACCAGTGGGAGCAAGGGTAAGGTGAGAATGCAGCCTCGGCCACTTGGGATGGTTTTAAGAAGGCTTTCCTAAACCACTTCTTCCCATAGAAGCTAATAGAGGCGAAGGTAGAGGAGTTTGTTAACTTGAGGTAGGGCACTATGAGCGTGACGTAGCATAGTTTTAAGTTCATACAGTTATCCAGATATGCTCCAGTGATGGTACCGAATATAAGGGCCAGAATGAGGAAATTTGTGTTCGGGTTAGGCAAGCACGTGAAGAAGGAGTATAGGGTCTCTCTATTTATCAATGACATGGATATTTCTAGACTAATGGTGTATGCCCAACAATTAGAATAAGATAAGAAGAAGGACATAGAAGAGCACCAAAGTAAGATTGCTAAGTTATCAGGTAATAAGACCACATAGTAGAGGAATAGAAATCCAATCAGGTCCTTCTTCAGAAAGAGGTTCTCTAGACCTACACAGCCAGTCATTAACACTCCAGCCATAGGTAACAGGAATGATTAGAGGTCCCAAGTGTAGAGTAATGTAGTTCAGGGGACCCCTCGACACCCACTATGTAGCAAGTGTAGTAGGACCTACTTGGGTGAATGTCATTCGGGATGATACAGATGATATGAGTGCATCCAACAGGGCCATTATTTGGGAGATTGTCCATCCCAATAGGGTAATGGGGCTAACAGAGGTTAGTTTATTCACTCAACAGGTAGAGTTGCCAAAAAGGGCACTACATCAAGAATAGGCGAAGGTCAGAATAGTCTGTATGCTATGTCTAGATGCCAAGATTAGGAGAAGTCCCCAAATGTTATCACTGGTATGTTAAAAGTCTTCTCCATTGATGTATATGCTTTACATGATCTAGGTGCTTGACGACTCTTTTTGCGCATACCGCAAGCGTACGGGTCATGCAAGTAATATAGTGCCTCTTTTTAAAGAACCGGAATGTCGAACCCACAAGGACTAGACCCATTCCTCTAACTATCTATTTCAAGTGTGATATTAAATACCTAAAATATTGATTATAGAAGTTTTCGAGGGAGATTTAATTAAGTCTAATTTTTGTCAACAATATATTCTGGATTCACTCTAGGAGCAACATAGAGTTAAAACCAGATAATCATGCGCTATTACGAATTGCAATGGGTTAAGTCTAAAACTATCAATTGTCATCTCACATAATTAGTATTGCATGTTCATGGCCTTGCGAGCCTCTAAACATGACAAACTAGCCTCACTACTTCGTTGAGAGCAAGGATGCTAATTCTAGTTTGTGGGCAATTAATTATGTGGATGTGGTTTACGTGGACATGATTAGGGACTCTCGTACACCTAATCATTCAACTCAACTTAGCCTCACAACTACTTCTTCGATTGGTGATGTGATAATTCTAAGTCGGTATCTAAATCGTCTCGTTTTATCAACCAAGCAAGCCATTAGGTATATCTCTATCCTAACACAAATTATACCGTGAGATACAATCATGCTCCTCACATTCTCATGTTCTGACCTAGGTAAATTCTTCCTCAAGCAAATTCCTAAGTTAACAAGTATGTTTTCATGGTGATCAATCAAAAAAACAACCAATAATCCAGAATGCAAGACAAAACAACAATCAAGAACTTAATTCCAACACAAATTCGTAAAAACACAATCATAATTCATGGCTCCAACCATAGAGGAAGGGTTCTAGCCATTCATGTTCGTAAAACTACAAGAAACTACAACTAAATTAACATACTTACAAGAATTGGTAGAAGAGAAGGGAATTTGACAAACCCTAGATGAGTTCTCCCACTTCTCCCTTCACTCCCAGGTGGTTTTCTAGAATAAAATCGTGACAAAGTGTTTTTAGGAGCTAAGGGACCTATTTATAGTAAATGAGAAACGTCCACAATTTAGCCTGTCGTGGAATGGCTCCGTATCACGGAGTGTATCGTGGAGGACAGCCTCCATGACACGGAGGTAACGCGGAGGCACACTGGAAATCATTAAAAATCGACCCTAGGCAGCCCCTTGCTGCGTTGGCAGCGTGTCACGCTGCTTGGGCAGCGCGCTAGGTGGCCTTGGTCGCGCAGCCTGCCTACCGTGGCATGTTGCCAACGCGCAAATGGGCTGTTACGCGTAGCCTTCCTGCCGTGGCACATTGCCAACGCGCAGGTGGGCTGTTTCGCGCATCTTCCTTGCCGACGTTCGCGTTTTAATTCTGATTCAAAGCCTCTACTTCACCAAATCATGGATTAGTCCCTCAAATTAATTGAAACCTACAAAACAAAGACTAATCACGTTGGTTAGTACATATATTCACATTTATATAA
This sequence comes from Datura stramonium, assembly GCA_018107945.1. Classification (NCBI taxonomy): domain Eukaryota; kingdom Viridiplantae; phylum Streptophyta; class Magnoliopsida; order Solanales; family Solanaceae; genus Datura; species Datura stramonium. The sequence continues at coordinate 32,723 of JACEIK010005938.1, forward strand.
AATTACATGAAAATGTATATAATTAATTAGCTAAACAAGACTAAATTAAGATATAAAGCATCACTCGGNTGGCTAGGAGAAAGTTTCGCCAAAGCGAGTCCTTAGTTCTAAAGTTCCACCACTGTTTGAGTTCAAGGGATTTGCAAACTTCGTGAATCTTCCTGAATCCTACCCCTCCTTCATCATAGGGATAGAATAATGTGTCCCAAGAAGCCTAGTGGTACCTCTTTCTATCATTTTTCATGACCCAGAAGAAGTCAGCTGTCAATTTCTCAATCTCGTCAAGAACAGTTTTGAGAGGAGAGATGGAACTGAGTAGATGAATAGGAAGTGACTGGAGAACATGTTTGATGAGAGTAGCTTTTCCCCCATAATTGAGCATTTTTGATTGCCACCCTGAAATCATTCCTACCACTTTAGAAATAATATCTGAGAAGTAGACAATCCTCTGTCTCCCAATATATAGAGGACAACCCAAATAGGTGATAGGGGACTCTTTTTGTGAAAATCCCGTAACCACCTTAATAGTCGCCACAGTAGGGGGATGGGCACTAGTAGGAACCATGAAGTGGCTTTTGTTTTTGTTAATGAGCTACCCCGAACAACCTTCATAATCCGTAAGCGTTTGCATAACCAACTCTAGAGATCTCCTCCCCCCCAAAGTGAAGATAATAATATCATCTGCAAAACTTAGGTGATTAACTTGAGGACCTCTTTTTTCCATATAGAAGCCATGGAAGAATTGATTATGGTTCAGGTTGTTCATCATTCTTGAAAGAACCTCCGCTCCTAAAATAAATAGGGCAGGAGAAAGTGGGTCCCCTTGCTTAAGACCTCTGGTGGAGTGAAAGAAACCATGTCGAGTGCCATTGATGATGACTGAGTACCAATTATCCTCCATAATCCTCCATATCATATCAATAATAATCTCACAGAAACCCATTCTTCGAAGGACAAGGCAGGTGTAGGCCCAGGAGACTCTGTCGTATGCCTTCGCCATGTCAAGCTTGATGACCACATTACCCCCAGAATTCTTCTTCTTGATACTTTGAACAACTTCCTGTGCTAACATGATGTTTTCGGATATGCTCCTTCCTTTAACAAACCCAGATTGATTGGTCGAGATTAGGCTCGGGAGAATAGGAGCCAGTCGGAGACAAATAAGCTTTGAGATAATCTTGTTGGTGAAGTTACTCAAACTAATCAGTCTAAATTCTGATAAGTGGTTCGAGGACTCCACCTTTGGTATCAAAACTAGAAAAGTGTGCAAGAAATATTTGGGGAGAGAGGAACCACAAAAAAAGGACCCCACCACAGCGAGCAAGTCCTTAATAATTTCCCAATAGAGGAACGAGAATGGAAACAAGTCAATCTTTAGGAAGATGTCCTTCAGACCTATATAGATAGCTACTAATGCTCCAGCCTTAGGCAGCAGAAGTGACCAAAAGTCTCAGATATAGGGGAACCCTTGACACCCACCATGTAGCAAGTGTGGCAGGACCTACCTGGGCGAATGTCATTCGGGTAGAAATGGATTCTATGGATGTGACCAGCAGGGCCATTATGGTGAGAGTATCCGTCCTGATAGGATAATGGGGGTAATAGATCTTAGTATACTCCCTCAGCAGGTAGAGTGGGCTTGCCCAAAAGGGCAATACTTTAGGAACAGGCGGATGTTAGAACCGTTTATATGCTATGTCTAGCCAACAGGATTTGGAGAACTCCCAGACATTTTCACGAGTATGTTAAAATTATTCTCCAATGATGTTTACACTTTGCTTGATCCAGGTGCTACTCTATCCTTTGTAACTCTTTATGTAGCAGTTAATTTGAGATTTCCCTGAAATAACTCTTAGAGCCTTTTAGTGTTTCTACTTTGGTCGGTAAGTCAGTCTTAGCTAAGAGAAACTACAAAGACTATACAGTTTCAATCCATCATAAAGATGCCATAGCTGACCTAGTAGAATTAGAGATGGTGGATTTTGATGTTATTCTAGGCATGGATTGGTTGTATTTCTGTTATGCCACAGTTAACTATAGGACCCGAGTAATAGAGTTTCGATTTCTAGATGAGCTAGTCTTAGATTGGGAGGGTAGTCCCGTTATTCCTAGGAGTCATTTCATTTCATACCTTAAGGCTAGGAAGTTAATATCTAAGGGGTGTGTCTACCATTTAGTGATAGTGAAAGACTCTAACACTGAGATGCCATCCCTTCAGTCAGTTCCAATCATAAGTGAGTTTCCAAAGGTCTTTACAGATGTTCTTTGTAATACCCCGAAAGTGCCCAAAACTAGACCCAAAATTTAAAAATGGAAACTGGCATAAATCTAAAAATTTATCACAGAACGGGTCATGGTACGAATCGTTGGTTCCGCCAATGACCCATTGGATGTGTCCCTGGTGAGGCTCTGTAGGTTGAAGTTGGAAGTAACGAGTCACGAAACAACCTGTGGTTTGATTTCAGAGTCGTTGTTTGTGGTTGTGGTGAGACTGGCCCTTAGTCTAAGAGGAAGTAACGAGTCGTAGAATGACTTTTTGTGAGTAGCAACGGATCATGTTAAGTAACCATGGGAAGGAGTAGGAAAATCTCCATCCGAGGTGACAGATGGAAACCATGACGCGTTGGAAGTAGACATGAGTCGTGGTGTGGCTCGGGGGAAAATCTAGGTGCAACTCATCAGGGGTGAAGTAACGGGAGGATTCAACGGACCATCGTAAGATTTAACAATTTGTCCTTTCAAGTCGTGGTATCAGAATCTAAAAGGTTAAGAACTTATAGTGAATGTAATGGATGGATACCACAAGTCATGATATCCTGCTACGACCTATAGGATCGATCGTTGTTACTTCCAGTGTAGAATTTTCAGGAAATTCATTAAGGGTATTTTCATCATTTCTAAGTCATAGGGTCCTAAACTACATCGTTTAAGGCTCGAAATGAAGTGTTTTATGGGGGGGGTAAATCTATGCTAGGCTTATTCTCATCCATGCATGCAAATTGAAGGCTTAGGAGGTGATCAAGTGTAGGTTTTCTTCAAGATTTCCTTCAATCTTCCATTGGGCTTTCAAGGAGTGGTAAAATAGGATATTCCCAAGGTACGTAGGGTTATGAATGGGTGAATTCGTTCACACCCATGCCTAATCTCTTCTAAATCATGAAAATTCCTATGGTGATTCCATTGGGTTTTAACCAATGCATGAAATTCCTAATTCTCTACGTGGGTATGATTTAAATATGTTTCTACTAGTGAGTTATGATTCATGGGAAAGTTTTGTATTGGTTTCTATTAAAATCATGTTTCAAGCTTTATAAATCAAAATGCCCATTTATGAGAAATTCATGAAAGTGGATATTTATGATAAATGTTCAAGTATGATGAGATATTATTGATGCAAAGCATGTTTTCAAGTTGCCCATGTTTTTAGTCACGTTTTCAAGTGAATTGAGTATTTCCAAGCATGTTAAAGTATTGGAAAATTCCTACTTGTTAAAGTATGATTTATGATTTCCTTAATTAAGCTTACCACATGGTTTTGGAGCGAAGACTCCCAATTATTTTCAACTTGTGGTATGGTTTTAGCTAAAGCTTCTCATATATGATTTCTAATTTAAGATGTATATTATTATTGAGCTTCGTCAATAGGCGATGGGGAGCTTTGTTGAAAAATGATGGAGAGCATATGCATGTTTTTAGGAGTAGTGTCTAGCACTGAGTAGGCTAAGGGTCGATCACCCTATGCCTCAGAACTACGCACTAACGTAGGTTATTACTTATATATATATACACTACTTTGGGACCTCCCTTGTGAGCTATCCCCTGCCCCGATTAGGCCTCAAGCTTGATATCGATATCATGGTATTGTCCTTAGCCTTGGAAAGGCTTTGGATGGCTCTACCCACTTGAGTGTGATAGTCGGGACCACGTAAGCTCTATCGTGGTATGTCGGTTATATGATAAGTCTCCCATTGTTCCTCATGATTTCAGTTATGCATGTTTATCACTCACAATATATGCATATTTATATAAATGTTTTAAAAGAGGTTTGACCCAATGTTCAGTTTTACTTTTGATTGTCATATTTAAGCTTTGAGTCATTCGGTTCAGTTATAATGTTATGCAATGTTGAGATCATGATTTCATAAAATAGCATGCGAGCCCTACTCTCAGATTCGTATCTTGATCATGCTTTATATGATGTATGTTTTAAATGATTTTACTTGTTTTAAGCAGTTTTACTTACCTTGCATACTTGGTACTTTCCACGTATTGACCATATACTCTATGTTGTATCATTTTATGATACAGGCTCCGATCATTAGACTCAGCCCCACCACTAGCCAGCTTTCGGAGTTCGCATCAGTCCCTGTTGGTGAGTCCTAATCTGTTGAGGGCCCCTCTTTATTTCAGTTATTATTAAGTATTTTCAGTTTTCAGCTTTGATGAGTTAGTTGGGGTCTTGTCTCATCAACTCATCAGACTTAGAGGCTTTTCAGACAAAAGAATGTAATCAGCTTCAGATTCGTGTGTATTTTTGATGTTATTCTTATTTCAGACTTTTGATAAGTATATCATGTTGATCTATCATTTTTATGATATAATTAGATGTATGTTCATGCCATGGGTCGACTTGGAGTCCCTCGGGGTTCCTTGTCCCTTATCTCGATCTGGGCCAATGTTTAGGTCGTGACAAATTTGGTATCAGAGCAGTAGGTTTTGGAGTGTCCTAGGGTGACTGAAAATCGCGTTAAGTAGACTCTTTTTCATGGGTGTGAAGCGTGCCACACTTATGACGAAGAGGCTATGATACATTTATGAAATGTTCCCTTCTTTCATGATCTATGTCGTGCAATGAAATGTCTCCCTATCCTTCTAACTCGTGCTATTCGCGATTGTAGAATCATGGCTCCCCACAGAGTTAACGGTAGGAGAAATGGGAATGGAAAATACCATTAGGATGGCAATGGAGACGGGCACCAACAAGCCCCACCACTCCAGGAGCACCATGCATCGGAGCTGGTTGCCCATGTTGAATTCTAGGCAGCCATTCAGATGCTAGCTGATCTTGGGCAGAATTATATGCCCAAGTGATACTAAAATGTTGCATTTCGTCTTGTTATCTATCGTTATTTGTGCATGCTCATGTAATTTGTAGTTAAAATGTGAATTTATACTAACCAACATGATTAGTGTTGTTTTGCAGGACAAATGTAATTTTGGGAAGCTAAGATACATGTTGGTAAAAATCGGGAATGGACTTGGAAGCGAGCAATGGAAAAGGTCAAGGAAGAGCAGCAAATATAGGGGCTCCGCGATGGAGCCGTGTCACGCTGCCATCGCGGAGGCATTCTGCCTCGGGTGATGTATTTTGGCCCATTTCCAGTGAAGGTCCGCGTTGCCTCCGTGACACGGAGGCAATGCCATGCGATACAAGCAGTGGCACGTTGGGTGCATTGACCTGGGATATCAATTTCCAGTAAGGGTTCGCGACTGCACCGTGGCACGTTGGCCAAGCTCCGCGTTGCACGCCGTGGCACGCTGAGGAATAATTGCTGAGGGACCTGATTCCAGAGAGGGTCCGCGTTAGCCCCATGGCATGGAGGAGGTGCTCCGCGATACACTCCGTGCCACGTTGCTTGTTATTCCGGGAAAAATTCCCACTAGTATAAATAGCACATTTAGGTTTATTTTTGATTATTCTGACTTGGTTGAGAAAGGACGTGGGTTACAGGCAGTTGAGGGGACGAAAATCTTAGGGTTCTTCTCTATCTCTTTCTCCTTTATTTCAATTGT
>JACEIK010005938.1:42445-54894 GCA_018107945.1 Datura stramonium
GTTTCCCTATATGAGAATGATTCTGGTTAGCTGATGTTACAGTACAGGTGGCTATAGGCCCAGTCGGTCGGAGGCTGTATTTACAGCCGTTATATAGCCCTTTGATTCCATGAATCTGAGTTAGAGCCAGCCAGGCACCAGATGTGCTTAGGCACAAAAGTCTAGCAGTCCAGGTCCTAATAGGGCACCAGGTGCCAGTCATAACCCCCAAGGCGGGGTGTGACATTACGGATCTCAAGAGCTTGCAGTATGTGTTCACACATAAAGATCTAAATCTTCGGTAAAGGAGGTGGTTGGAGTTACTTAAGGATTATGACATGAGTGTCCTTTACCACCCGGGAAAGGCTAATGTAGTTGCGAATGCGCTTAGTAGACTCTCAATGGAGAGTGTGTCCCATGTGGATGAGGGGAAGAAGGAATTGGTGAAAGATGTTCACTGGATTTTGAGGCTGGGAGTTAGATTGAATGACGCCACCGATGGCGGTGGTGTTGTACATAACGGGTCAGAATTGTCCTTGGTAGTTGATGTTAAATCCAGGCAAGATGAGGATCCAATATTGAGGAAGCTGAAGAAGGCGGTGCGGAGTCAGAAAGTGGAGGTTTTCTCACAAGGGAGAGATGGTGTGCTACGATATCAGTATCAACTATGTGTTTCAGACGTTGATAATTTGAGAGTTCATATATTACATGAGGCACATGGTACCAGATATTCTATTCATCCAGGATCCATGAAAATGTATCAGGATTTGCGAGAAATCTATTAGTAGGATGGTATGAAAAAGGATATTGTGGAGTTTGTAGCAAAATGTCCAAACTGTCAGCAAGTGAAAGTCGAGCATCAAAGACCTGGAGTCGTACTTCAGGATATTACCATTCCCACTTGGAAGTGGGAAGAAATCAATATGGACTTCATTACAGGTCTACCTCGTACACGCCCGCAATACGACTTGATTTGGGTAGTGGTGGACAGGTTGACCAAGGCTACACACTTCCTACCAGTCAAGACCACAAATTCAGTAGATGATTATGCTAAGCTATATTTTCGGGAGTTGGTTCAGCTTCATGGAGTGCCCTTATCTATTATTTCAGACCGAGGTACTCAGTTTACTTCTCAATTCTGGCATTCATTTCAAAAGGGGCTTGGGACTCAGGTTAAGCTAAGCACATCTTTTCATCCTCAGACGGACGACCAAGAAGAACGGACCATTCAGACCCTTAAGGATATGTTGAGGGCATGCGTTATGGATTTTAAAGGGAGTTTGGATGATCATTTTCCCTTGATCAAGTTTACTTGTAATAATAGTTACCACTCTAGTATTCATATGGCACCGTTCGAGGCTCTCTATAGATGGAGGTATAGATTTCCCATCGGATGGTTCGAGGTTGGTGAGGCAGCTATGGTAGGACCAGATTCGTTTCATAAGGCGATGGTGAAGGTTCAGTTGATAAAGGACCGTTTGAAAATCGCTCAAAGTTTTCAGAAATCGTATGTTGATGTGAGGATAAGATATTTGGAGTTTTTTGTGGACGTCTAGATGTTTCTAAATGTATCTCCCATGAAGGGATTCATGCGGTTCAGAAAGAAGGGTAAATTCAGTCCCCGCTATATTGTCCCCTACCGGGTTGAGAGAAGAGTTGGTAAGGTGGCATATGAGTTGGACTAGCCTTCAGAATTGGCTTCAGTTCCTCCCATATTCCATGTATCGCTTTTGAAGAAATGCTTGGGTGATCTAGCCTTGGTGGTTCCAGTAGACAGCGTTGGTGTGAAAGACAGACTCAGTTATGAGGAAATTATGGTTGAAATTTTGGATCGACATGTTTGAAGGCTAAGGAACAAGGAGATAGATTTATTTAAGGTTTTATGGAGGAATCAACATGTTGAGGGAGCTACGTGGAGGCTGAAGCGGACATGATGGCTAGATATCCACATTTTTTCTCTACCGGCTTAGTTCCGACTTGAGGTATCAGTTTTTCCCTAAGACTCTATCTAGTTTTCATGTTCAGTTCATGTGCGCAAGTTTGAATTATGTTATAATAAATGTATGTGATGCATGAATATAGTTCATCTATGTGTTTCTTTTCGGAGGTAGTCATTCCATGAAATTTCAGTTAAAATAATCAGTATTAGAGTATGATAATTGCTTGTTTCTATTTCTTGCTTGTTTCTAACATTCGAGGACGAATGTTCCCAACGGGGAGATATTGTTATACCCTGAGAATTCAAGAATCAGACCCAAAAGTGAATTGAAAAAAAACTAGAAAAATATTGCAGCAGTTGCAGAATGAGTCACCGAACGACTCGTGAGAAGACCACACGAGTCGTCAAGTGACCTATGAGAAGACCTGGAGTGATAAAGGGATTGAAGTCCCCACAAGTGAATCAAAGACTCGTGGTCAGCCACCACGAGTCGTCATGTCAATCGTGCGGTGGCGTTTGAATGTTAAAGGAGGAATTATCCAGTGTACTTAACAGATGGGACCCCATGAGTCGTGGTCAGTCCCAACGACTCGTAAGGAGAGTCGTGAGCAAGCATGTTGATTATTATTGGGAATTAAGGCAGTGTACTTGACGGAAGGTGACAACGAATCATGGTCCCAAGGTTATCTTCCTCGTTACGAGCCCCAGCAGATCAGTTGACCAGTGTACTTGACGGGCGACTCGAGGAGTCGTTTCCCGTCCTGACGAATCGTTAGGTCACCCGTTAGGGTCATCTGGCAGTGTTTTCCTCCGAATTTAGTAAGGGTCTTTTCGTAATTCTTATGCTCTAAGGGCCTATATTATGTCATTTTAAGCTCATATTACAGGGTTTTTCGCAGGGGAAAAACCTATTCTAAGCTATTAATTTCATGCATGCAAGTTTGAAGGTGTGAAAGGAAGGTTCAAGGTGAAATCTCAAGGTTTCCAATTGGAATCTCAGCTAGGCAATTAGGAAGGGTTAGAATTCTTCAATCCCAGGTATGTACTTCTATGAGTGGTTGCTTTCTTCCACACCCATGCCCATTCCCTATCAAAATGTGATTAAATTGTCTATGATTAAGTATAGGGTTTTGCCTAATTACATGATTCTTCAACCTTTATACATGGGTATGATTAGATTGTATTTATATTGATGATTTATGAAGTTTGGGAGGATTCTAACTCGTTTTCCCTTATAAAATTATTTTTTTTAAAATTTGAATCTAAAACGCCCATGGGTGAGGAGTTCACAAAGGAAGATATTCTTGATAAATGAGTGATGATGATGAAGGTGATGATAAATTACATGTTTCTAAAACTACCCATGACTATGGTGATGTTTTCAAAATGAATTGATTAGTTCAAGTATGATAAAGCTTTGGGTGATGCCCATATGTTGATTTAAAGTGRTGAACTTCCCGACATAAGCYTACSACATGGGTTGAAGTGAATTTTTCCTCAATTATTATTATTTTWAATTCTAGCTTGTGGTATGTTCAAAGTAAAGCCTTCTATATGCGTAAAWCCTTAATTGATATGCCTAYTATTGTCGAGCTTTGTYAAGGAYAATGTTAAGCTTCATTCCACATGATGTTGAGTCTATGCATGRTTCCATTCTAAGCTTTGTCGAAACGACATTGTTGARCTTCATATTTATATGATGTCTAGTGTATGYATGATTTCATAATGAGCTTTGTCAATARAAAATGTTGAGCTTCGTTTCATACGATGTTGAGTTTATGCATGATTTCATGTTGAGCTTCGTCACTAGACGATGTTGAGCTTCGTATTTATACGATGTAGAGCATTGCATGTTTTTGGAGAAGAGTCTAGCACCGAGGGGGATAAGGGTCGACTACCCTATACCCCAGAACTACGCACCAACATAGGTTGATTCTATTATATTATTAGGACCTCCCTTGTGAGCTATACCCGACCCGATTGGCCCTTCAGCTTGATATCGATATCATGGTAGCGTCCTTAGCCCTGGAAAGGTTTTGGATGGCTCTGCCCACTTGAGTGTAACAGTTGGGACCATGTAAGATCTATCGTGGTATGTCGGTTTAGTGACGAGTCTACCACTGTTTATATCATTCGAATATGCATCTCCATTGCTCATGATAATTATCTTATGCATGCATGTTCAAGAAGCAAGGTTTGGCTCATTGTTTAGCTTTTGATATAAATGTTATGTTTTAGCTTTGAGTCATTCGAGTCAGTTATGAGGTTCTAAATCCATGCATGAACACGTTATGATAAGAGTTCGATTTCAGAATGAATGCATGTAGTCTTCTACTTACTCTTAAAAGCTTATTATATGTATGAATGGTTTTAAATGATTTATGTTACCAAAGTGGTTTTACTTACCTTACATACTCGGTACATTCCATGTACTGACCACATACCTTCTATGCTGCATCGTTTCATGATGCAGAATCAGTATCACAGGTTCATCCCCGTTCATAGCTGCTATCAGAGTTAGCACCTACTAGATTGGTGAATCCTCATCTTTCGAGGGCTAGACTTTCAGTTACCTTGGATGTATTTTCAGTTTCTATATTTCTGAGCTAGTTGGGGGTGTTGTCCCATCAGCTCGTCCAGATTAGAGGATACCAGACTTAGACATGTATTCAGCTTCAGACGTTCATTCTGTTGTTATGTTAAGCTAGACTTCTGCTGAGTTTATAATTATCTTTTCTTCATATTTATTGAATGAGTTAGTGAATGCTTATGCCATGGGTTGACTTGGGGTTTCTCGGGGTCCCTTGTCACATATCTATGATCCGGGTCTATGCTCGGTTCGTGACACATGCATATAATAAAACATAATTAAGATAAGATTCTGAGAGTAGGGCTTGCATGCTATTTTCTGAAATCATGATCTGATCATAACTAAACATCATAATTAAATTGAATGACCTAAAGCTGAAAACTGATAATCATAATTAAAACTGGACATTGGGTCAAACCTACTGAAAACATAATATCATGACTGATGTACATGCATAACTAAAATCATGAGAAACAATGGGAGACTCGTCATATAACCAACATTACCACGATAGAGCTTACGTGGTTCCGACTATCACACTCAAGTGGATAGAGCCGTCGAAAGCCTTTCCAGGGCTAAGGGCGCAACCATGATATCAATATCAAGCTCAAGGCCCCTTGGGGGCAAGGGAAAGCTCCAAGGGAGGTCCCAAATAATCTGATCATACCTATGTTGGCGCCTAGTTCTGAGGCATGGGGTTGATTGACCCTTAGCCTACTCGGTGCTAGAAACTACTCCCAAAAACATGCATATGCTCTCCATCGTTTTTCAACGAAGCTGACCATCGTCTAATGACGAAGCCGAATAATAACATACATGCATAATCTAGAATCATAACATGAGGATCCTTGGCTCAAACCATACCACAAGCTAAAAATAATGGGAGTCTTGACTTCAAACCATGTGGTAAGCTAATTCATGAAATCATAAGACATACTTTATCATATAGGCTCGCCCAATACATAAACATGCTTGAAATCAACTAGATTCTCTTTGAAAACATGAACATAACATGGGTATTTCGAAATCATACTTTCTTCATAAACATCTCATCATACTTGAACACATAACTCATAGATCTCAACATTCATGAACATTCATGGATGGGCATCATAGTTAAAAAAATTTGAAAACATAATTTATAATTTAAAATATTATAAAATATACCCATTAATCATGATTCATCATTCAAAACATACTTAGATCATACCCATGATTAAAACTTAGGAATTCATGCATTGGGTAAAAAAACCCATAGAAACATCAATTAGAACATCACGAATTGAGAGGGAATTGGGCATAGGTGTGGACTATTGCACCAATTCATAGCCTTACATACTTGAAGGGATCTGATTTTTACACTTCCTTGATTGCCCAAAGAGAATTGAGGAAGAACCTTGAAGAACTAGGCTTGATCACCTCTCACACTTTTAAACTTGCATGCATGAATTAGGATAGGCTCCGAATGACTTAAACCTTCTTTAAACACTCCATTTTGACCTTAAAATGACGTAGTGTAGGACTTAGGATCTTAGGAATTATAGAAAAGCCCTTAATAAGCTCGTACAAAAAAATAGTCTGCCAGTTCCAATGAGGGACTGGACGAGTCGTTGCCTTGGACCACGACTCGTGGTTTGCAGTCATCGTCTTCACTAAAAATTACATCCTTATCATCACCATGAGGTACTTAACGAATCTTTACCGCTGACCATGATACCTCCCATCACCTTCACTGCCAACTATCACCTGGGTCACCACGGGGTACACCATAACTCGCGGTGCACCTGATGAGTCGTGATGACCAATCAGTTAGGTCCACTGCCCAAATTTTTTCCAACTTTCATCCAACTCTTTACCACGGCTCACATAATGACCCATAGTGTTGACCATGACTCGTGGTCACATCCGTGATCACCTCAATGATGTGTTGTGGATTTACAACACTTTCGACGCTCAAAACTGAGAAAATAGCATGGAGTTAGGTATATTTATGTGGATATAAGGAACTTTTCCTTTGGTTACAGGATAAATTGGTGTTGGATCTAAAATTTGCAAAATTTAGCCTGGAAGTGTATAAAATAGGCTCAACTTACAATTCAAAGTATGAGTCGTAGGAAGGTCTTACGAGTCGTATTGCTAGTCGTGAGAAGTTGTAGAAGGCTAAGGATGAAGAAGTGCGTTATACGAGTCTCAATATGAGTAGTAAAAATCTTTTACGATTCGTGGTGAAGAAGTCGTGAAAAGATTCAGAAGATTTTCACAAGAGGATGACTCCTGCTATGGATAGACAGTACGAATCTTGGAACAAAGGTACGAGTCATACCATAGCATTCGTGATGGACTCAGAAGTATTTCAAAATCTCAGAGTCGAGCCACGGGAGTACAGTACAACTCGTAGGATGCAGGCACGAGTCGTACCAGGATCCAACACTTATCCAAAATTCAGCCAGCCAACAATTTACGAGAGGAAGGTACGGTTCGTAGGACCATGGTACGGATCGTAGGATGGGTCGTGGCACTGGTGGAACTAGATATGGAAATTCACCCTGTTACCCTAGGAAAAGGATTTTTATACTAATAGATTTTATGTTTTATTTTTTAGAATGTGTGTGTGTGGATGTGAGAGAATAGTTAGAAACATTGAGAAAGGATAGAATTGAGTTGATTTGACTTGTGATCAACCTTTTCTTGAATTCTTCTTGTTCATGAAGATTTTGCTGATTTATTAAAAGAAGTGTCTTTCTCATTCATAATTGTAAGTAGAGATTTATGTTCTTAATCATGAATGAAAATCACAACCTTACAACTATGAGAGGCTAAAACCTCCATAGCTAGGGTTGTGGGAACCATGGAAGATTAACACACTAGGATTGCATAAAGTGATTCTAAACCAATACTAAATGTTTATATTGTAATCTATTCATGCTTAAATATTTGTTAATGGTGCGCAACGTTAGGACCTGCCCGAATTCTTTACTTGTTTAGTTTTAAGAGGTAGAGATTAGGAAAAGAGAATTACAACAGAGCTTTGATCTTGATGATCATTGTATTAACTTGAACGGTGGTCGTAGGATAGTTAAACCTGGAACTTAGTGATAACGGATAGTTTGAAACCACTCTTGAGACATGGTCGAGTGATTGATTATAGTCATTCAATAGGGACTGGTCGATCATTTGAATGAACCTTTGTTATCAGTTCTATAAGTAAGTATTGGTGATGATCACGAGTGTATACCTAAAGCAGTTATGAATCCATGGGGAACACAAACCCTATTTATCCTTTAACATTGATTCAAAACTAAACTTTTGATAATTGTTTTTATTATTTCTTTTCTTTAGTATCCCTCAATTTTGAAGTAACTACCTAACAAAGTTCACTTACGGACTATAATCTAGCTCTTCCATATTCCCTGTGGGATCAACCCCAACCTCTAGTTGGGTTCTTTATTGGCAACATCCGCTTCATGCTTCGGTAGGAGGTATGGTTTGAGAGTTATAAAAAAGTGGCACCATTGCTGGGGAATATGGCTAAGACTACATTATTTGCTTGTATTTGACTCTTTGGTAGTTATTTCCTTAATTACATTTATCTTTGTGTTTTTGATATCCACAGGCTGTTCTCCGGTGAATGCCAAGCACTCGGAGTAGCGGAGATCCCCTTGTTCCATTAAATTCAGAAATCGATGGCAGAGAAGAGGTTGTAAATGCTGGTCGACATGGGAGGGGAAATAGAGCTCATGGATTTTCCCCTCAGTTCTTCGATGATGAGGACCCAGATATTGATGAAGTTGGGTCGACTGGAGCAATAGTGCCACCACCACTGCCCGCTGGGGCCAAATTTGACATTACGAGCATCATGATTCAATTGTTAAACATGAAAGGGGTGTTCAATGGTCACACAACGAATGACGCCAACCTACACTTGATGAACTTTGTAGAAATATGCAACGCATATAGGTTTCCCGGAGTAAGTCAGGATGCCATTCGGCTCAGACTCTTCCCTTTTTCTCTATCAGGGGAAGCCACTCTATGGTTATCGGAGTTGCCTAAAGACTCCATGACCAACTAGAGGGAGATCAAACAAGCCTTTTTGGAGAGATTCTTCCCCCCATCCAGAATGTTGTAGCTAAAAGACGAGATCTATAATTTCTGAAAAATTAAGACAGAGGAATTTCATGAAACTTGGTTGAGATTCAAAAAGAAGTTGACAAAGTGCCCGAACCACAAAATCCCAGATGACAGTTGTTGGAAATCTTTTATAGGTCTTTGAATAATAGCATTAAAGCTATAGCGGACACGGTGGCAGGAGGAGCATTGATGAGTCACACCTGAGAGCAAGCTGCCACTATTCTTGACAGGGTGACTAAGATGAACAGGGCCTAGCATATGAGGGAGGTTGATGCAGTGGTTGACACATATGTTGTTGGTTTGACTGCAGAACAATGAAGGAAAGAAGAAGAACGCGACCAGGAGTTGGCTCATATGCACACATCATTGGACTTGCTGACAAAGCATATTATGGGAGCTGGAGCCATAAAAGTTAAATGCAGTAGAAACTCAGGGAATGGAGCAAGGAGCTGATCACTATGATTTTGAGGAAGAGGCAAACTTCCTGGATAGCCAAGTGGTGGGTTTCCGAGCCAACGCCTAAGCGTCTGGACAAGACAATTGGTGCCAAGGGCTGGAAATCAAGGTCAAAACAAGTATAGAGATAAATACAACAGAAACGGGTTTAGAGACAGGAGCCGAGGCCATGAGAGAGATGGAGAATGGATACCACAATGACTGGGCTAGAGTTTATATGCCTCCCAATGCACGAGAGGGGGAGGCTGGGCAATCAAAGTTGGAGAGAATGATGGCTGAGATGTTGAAGAAGGTGAGGTCCACTTATGAGAAACTAAAGCAGATCCGAAGTGACTTATCAAGTATGGGTCAGAAAGTGGAATCTCATGCTACAACCATCAAGAAGATCGAACATCGACTTGGGAAACTGTCAGCATCAATGAACCCTAGACAAAAGGGTACACTACCTAGCAACACTATCCAAAACCCAAAGAACGATGGACACTGCATGGCGGTGATGACTAAGAGTGATAAGACCACAATTGACCCCCTGTTTCTAGTTGAAGTTGCGCCGAAGAAAGAGAGCGTAATTGAGGAAGATGATATGAATGTTAAGATGAAGAATGGTGAGTTGCACGATGCCTCGAGAGGTGAGAAGGAACATGAAATTTATCAAGGGGCAACCTAAGTGCATAAATATATCCCACAAACATTGCCACCATTCCTCAAAGAATGAAGAAAAAGGTGAAAAACGGTAAGTTCCAGAAATTCCTTTCAATGCTAAAGCAACTATCTGTGAACATACCATTGGTCAAGTCATTAGAACAAATGCTAGGATATGCAAAGTTTATGAAGGACTTGGTGACTAAGAAGAGATCGATGAGCTATGAGCCTGTTGACAATGTACATCACTGTAGTGCCATAGCTACAAGCATCCTAGCTTAGAAGAAGGAAGACCTAGGTGCTTTCACTATACCATGCACGACTGGCAATGTTGAGTTCACAAGGGCACTCTGTGATTTGGGAGCTAGCATTAATTTTATTCCCTTGGCAGTGTTCAAGAAATTGGGATTGGGAGCCCCCACACCGACCAACATGCGGCTACTGATGGCCGACAAAACTGTTAAAAAGCCAGTGGGAATCCTATTCGATGTTTTGTCAAGGTAGAAAAATTTATATTCCCAGAAGACTTTGTGATTTTGGATTGCGAGGTTGATTATGAGGTCCCCATCATTTTGGGGCGATCATTCATTGCAACCGGGAGGGCTCTAGTAAATGTGGAGGTTGGCCTGCTAAAGTTATGATTAAACAAAGAAGAGGGCACTTTCAACATCAGTCGGGAAATGAAGCAACCCAAGGAATATAGTGTAATCTCAGCACTAGAGGATGAGTATGAATCACTTGACGAATTCTGAGCAGTCGAGAGACTTGCGTTGTGTCACGATGTTAAATCAGGCACTTCTTGGGAGGCAACTCAAGTGGTGGTTTGGTGAAGTATGAGTAACCAGGCCTCCTGCGTGATGCCGCAATGTTAAATCAAGCACTTATTGGGAGGCAACCCAAGTTATTGAACTAATG
The DNA here is from genome assembly GCA_018107945.1 of Datura stramonium. Lineage (NCBI taxonomy): Eukaryota > Viridiplantae > Streptophyta > Magnoliopsida > Solanales > Solanaceae > Datura > Datura stramonium. The sequence continues at coordinate 53,095 of JACEIK010005938.1, forward strand.
TGTGCTCAGTGTGCAGGGAAACTAAAAATAGGAGTCTGAAACATCAACTACTATGGCTCTTAGTACGACTCGTGATGCTATCCTAAGAGTCGTAGCAGCAGTCGTGGTGAGGATCAGAGAAATTATTCCAAGCTCTAACCTACGAGCCATCATACAGATCGTACCTCAGTTGTATGAGTCATAGGATGCACTCGTAGGTCCCCAAGTAAGTCTTTAAAATGCTAACTTACGAGTCCAAGGGATGAGTCATAGGGACTTCCTATGACTCGTGGCATGAGTCGTGATGGGTAAAATAAAACACATAACCCGACTCAGCCCAGATTTTTAAATCTACCCCCCCAACTATTTAAACCTCATTCCTAAGCTGACTCTTATCCATGAGAACAACCCACGACTCACAAACTACACCCCTCCCCGTAACTCATACCATAAAAGAATCAAGCAAATTTTCTTGCTCAAACCAAGTTCCTCTAAACCCTACACATTGATTACCTTTCGAAGAATCATCTAACAAGTAAGTATATTGCTTGGAATGTTTATAACAACCACAAGTCGAAAGTGATGGTGCCAAAACCCCTGTGAGTCATGAGTTATAATAGAAAAATCTTTGAATAGAAAGACAATGATCAGGGTGTTAGGAAACTGTTTATGACTGGGGAATACTCTTTAATGTTGATAAACTTAGGGAATGAACTAGTCACAATGAGTTAGAGGTAGTAATTCAAGGGGGGGGGGATTGAGCATGGGTTAAATTGATTTAATTATATGCCTAGACCTGGGGGAAATCTGAGTACACAAAACTGTGAAAAGAGAACCCTTGCAAACTGAAAAAGAAATTTGACTAAGGCTTGAAAGTGGTATGAAGCACAGTACGGATCGTAGTTTGTCACTACGAGTCGTCTGAGCAGTCGTACCACAGAATTGAACAAAGTTGCATAAAAAAGTACCTCCTACGACTCTTGGAATTGAACTACGAATCGTACCACGAGTCATGGAAAATCCAAAAAATACTAAGGTTGGGACTCCATCAGATGACTCAAGGTACGGATCATACCTTCGTGGTACGAGTCGTACTTGTGAGTTTAATAAACATACAGAGTTTCTGGGACTTCTTATGAGTCGTACCTTCATGCTACGACCCATACTGTTGACCCATGGTAAGAATCTAAAACTTCCTTATCTAATTCTTCTTTTTAAAAATGGAGTACTAACTTCTTTTTCTACAGGTACAATGACACAGAAGCGAAAGGCATCCAAAGAAACAACTCGGAGAACATTAATTGATGAAATATCTGAGTCCGAGGTTGGACAAGCAGGCAATTCCCCTAGTGGTTCACTTGAGGACTACCAGATAGAAACCTCTAACACTGATGGAACCAAATGTAATACCCCAAAATTTCATGAGAATAGACTCGGGAATTTAAATCTGAAATCTGCAAAAATTGGGAAAAAATTTGCTCAGACGAGTGGAGTAATGACTCGTGGTTTCAAACCACGAGCCATTGTTGGTAGTCATGGGTTCAGGTGTTTGGGTGGCAGTGGAAGTAACAATTGATAAAATGACCCATTGTAAGAAACAATGAGTCTTCATTAATGGTCGTGGTAATAGGTGGACTTTAATAGTTGGGATGTGTAATTGGTCATCCAATGACCCGTCGTGACATGTAATGACCCATCGTGAGGAGTCATGGTAAGGGAACTGTTACACCCCGTAAATTTCCGGCACATAGATGGCCTATTCGCGTGTTGGTTAAGAGTATTTGAAAGCCATACATGCTAGAAAAAGGCCCAGGGAAAGAT
>JACEIK010005939.1:6247-24769 GCA_018107945.1 Datura stramonium
AGACTCGTTGAGCTTACGTGATATGTGAGTACATCTAAAGAACCATTTTCAATTCATTTTTAACCCATGCTTATTTCAACGTGCAAGGCTATTTTCAACCAAACTAACTTTAACCAATATCAATTTTAACCTATTTTTAAACATGGTAAGCAACAATCTCTTTTAATGGCCGCAAATTTTCATTGACAAAAACTATCAGATTTGTTCAGAGAAAGCATCCTCTATACACCCACCTAGCTATAACCGAATCACCAACAGGAGTAGAAACTGAAAATGGTTCTGACAGAGTCTCAGGACTAACTCCGAAGCTACTAGCAATGTAAGGATTCACAAAAGACAAAGTAGCCCCCGGATCTAGCAAAGCATAAACATCAATATTAAAAACTCGTAACATATTAGTGACCACATTCGGTGAAGTCTCCTGCTCCTGATGTGAGGCGAGGGCATAGAACCTGTTTTGGCGTTGTCCGCTACCCCTACTAGAAGATGCTCCCTACGAAGCTGAATGTGCTGGAGCTTCTGCTGTCCTGGTGGTTTGCGTACGACCTCTATCACCATCCTATCTAGCAAATGGACACGCTCGGCGCATGTGGCTGACCTACAACACCCTTGCAAATATCTGTGCCGAGCAAACACTCCCCGAAATGAATCTTATCGCATTTCCCGTGGGCTGGGATGGTACGCTCCACCTATGTGCCTCTCTAGTCCCTCAATCCTGAAGCCCAGCTCTTCAGATCACCTTTAGGTCTGGATGGAACACTAGTTGATGATGATGATGGAGCTAGTGATCTCTACTAAAACTGTGAGTGGTGACCACCGCCGGATATCTAATGTGTAAACTCTCTCGCATGAGCCGCCTCCATTTGCTGGGAGTACAACACTATACAGGGGAAGTCCATATCCTGATGAAGCATAGCAGTCCTGTAATTCTTATCCAAATAACCCATTACACCATGAACGAATCGGCTCACCCGCTCCCTCTGATCAACCACTAACTCTAGGATGTATTTTGACAAGCGAGTGAACTCAAGAGCATACTCCTGTACTTTCATTCTCCCCTGCTTCAAATTCACAAATTCTGTTGCCTTTAACTCTCTCATCTCCTGAGGAAAGAACCAATCTAGGAACACCGTGTGAAACTCCTCCCAAGTAACTGGCCCTACTCTGGTAGCCCTAGCGCCTCTCCATTGCCTAAACCATATATGTGCAACCCCTTTCAGCTGATACAAGGCGAACTCTACACATTCAACCCCATTCACCTCCATAACCTGGGTGATCTTCACAATCTCGTCAATAAACTCATGCGGGTCCTCATCCACTTTGGACCCAAGGAACTCCAGAGGGTTCATCCTTAATAAATCTCTAATCCAGGCTGCTACCGCATTGCCATTCTATGGGATATGCGCAATAGCCTGCTGGTTGACCTAAGCGGTCAAGGCCTTCATCAATATCTGAATATCCGTACGAAACTCCGTGTGGGCAACTGGCTCTGTTTCCTAGGGCTTCCGAACAGGTAGGGCTTGCTGACGCCCATGACCATTTCCATCCTCGTGGCCTTCACCGATCCCATTTCATCTTGCGTTCATTCTTCTGGGAGCTATGATTCTACAATCGCGAATAACACGAATTAGAAGGATTGAAAGACTTTTCATCACACAACATAGATCATGAAAGAAGGGAACATTTCCTAAATGTCTCATAGCCTCTTCGTCATAAGTGTGGCCTGCTTCACACCCATGAAAAATACTCTACTTAATGTGACTTTCATACATCCTAGGACACTTCAAACCTATTGCTCTGATATCAAGTTTGTCACAACCTGAACATAGCCCCAGATCATAACATGGGACAAGGAACCTCGAGAGGCCCCAAGTCGACCCATGGTATAAGCATACATCTAAATTCATTTACTTTCAGCGAAAGACTAAACATAAGGCATAACGAAAATGTAAACATAACATAACATATCATATCATCGGGGACAATAGACAAATACATAAGCTGAGTACTACATACTATCTTAAAGCCTCTACTGCATAAGATGGGTTGATGGGATAACACCCCTAACTAAACCGTCCAAGTACTAAAGCATAAAATAACATAAACGTCTAGTCAAATGACCCTCGGAACATGAGGAATCACTAACAAGCTGATAATAATCTTGAGTTGGTCTAAAGATAAGGATGAGCCTAAGAGCCAAGTCCTGTATCATGAAATGATACAACATAGAAAGTATGCGGTCAGTACATAGAATGTACCGAGTATGCAAGGTAAGTAAAACAGACATTTAAAATACATGAAAACTCATGTAACATCAGAAGAGTGGGACATCATGCATAAATCATACACATCGTAACATAATGTACGACTTAAGGTTTTCAAATCATTCATATACCGTCCATTATCATAATCATAAGAGAAACTTTATCAAATCATTACTTGAGCCAAAATCATAAACATAACAATGCATAAAACATGCGGAACAATGGGAGGACTCATCATAATGGACACCGTCATGGTAGAGCCTTTCATGATGCCCCAACTATCTCACTCAAGTGGGCAGAGTCGCCCCTGGCTTGCCAGACAAGGGACGTGCATTATGTGATATCATGAAAAGAGGGGGTTATTATCATTGCAATGTATCATTATAAACACATGGTGGCACGTGGTTATGAGACACCTACGTAGTCCTTTGAATGCTAGGCTGCTCGGTGCTAGACATGGCTCCCAAAAACATGCATATTAGGCTCATACGTAGATGAATAACATCATTCATTAATATTCAAGGCTAAAAATAAACATTCATCATTTATTGATCCCCATTAAAACATGATTAGCCACGAATCAAAGGCCCTTTAGTCGGCCAACATCATAAATCGATAAATCATGAGATCCATTTCATAAACTGTAAATCATTCTTCACCATGTGGGCATTGCCCAATATTTCACCATGCTTTACAATACTCAATTCATATGAAAACATCCTTATAAACCTGGGTAACTTGAAATCATGTTTTTCATCATCAATAGTTCATAAATCATAAAGCCCACACATACTTGAAGATCATGCATATAACTTGTAAATCATCAAATCATGTTGGGTATTTGAATAATTTCATACTTCAAATCATAGATCATGCTGAGTTTGTAAATATCAACAATTGAAGAGAAGATCATAAATCGATTCATCATAGATCATGCATAATTAGGCCTTCTTTGGTAGAAATCGAAATCAGTAATTTTATAAGTAAAATAATTGTAAAATCTGATCAAAATCTATTAAATCATAAATCATAATATCCTATTAACAAATCATAGAATTTTCACAAGAATTGAATTAAAACTCCATTATATTTTTGATAGATTTTTCATAAATTAATAGAGAATGAGAATGGGTATGAACGGAAACACCCATTCGTAACCCTACATACCTGGGTAAGATCAGATTTTCAAGTTCTTAAATGCTCAATGGAGAATTGATAGGGAAGATCTTGAGGAATAGCTTGATATCTCTAAAATTATTCTAACTTGCATGCATGAGAATGAGGATAATTAAAGGGTCTTAACATATCTCATCATGCCCAGAAAAATGCATAAAACGACGTAGTTTAGGGCCCTAGAGCATAGAAAGGTCGAAAATACCCTTAATGAAATCACCTTGAAAATCTGCACAGGTCAATCCAATGGGCGTTCCAACAAGTCATTGGAAGCTACCACGACTCGCGGTACAACCCGTCATATACACTACCCAGGTCCTGATCCCAGATTCATATCACGGCTCGACAGGACAACTCGTCCTTTGGTTAGACCGATCGTTGGGTCGATCATCGCTTGTCTCTTGAATACCCTGAGCTTCTCCTCACAATGAGCCTCACCATAACTCATTGTTACCTCCAATGAGTCGTGGTAACCATCCGTTGAGTGCACTAGAAATTTGACCACCTAGACAACAATTGGTGACAACGGATCATTATTACTCGTGACGAGTCGTTGGATGACCCATTACTTCCCCAACTGCCCAGGTCCTGTGCTACCCACGAGTACAAACAACGACTAATTGTTTCAAGTAACGAGTTGTTACTTCACCCGTTGTATCACTGCCACCATGTCTCCACTCACCACCACTGCTAACAACGGCTCGTGGTTTCCAACCACGAGTCGTTACATCACTCATCCTGTGTCTTTTTTCCAGTTATTCAGTCAACTTTTAATTTTAATCCTGGGTCTAATCTTAGGCATTTTTAGGGTATTACATAAAATGCCATTTTGAAATTTAATTTTCTATTAGATAAATTAGTTTGTTGAGATATTGCAGGTCTTTTTTGAATTTATTTTGAATTATGCAGTTTTTTTATTGTAAGTTCACTATTTAAAGCCCTCCTATGCTTAAGAAAAATATAGAAAGACATTTTCAATCTATATTTTCGAACTTTTTTGCTGCATCATCCTTTAAAAGAATCATCAAAAACATTTTTTAGCAAGTTCTAATAATTTTGCATAGGTAATTAAAGATTTCAATTGAAATATCATTATTACTGATGTTTATTTCAAACAATGATATCTTGTTATAGATAACATGCACGTATACTATACATAGAGCTTATAAAAATTGTGATGTGAAAATTTTGAGAGTCAAAATTAAGTTGTTTACTATGAAGCAAAAGAAATGAGTCACTCAAAAGATCTAAGTGCTGCATATATAGTTGATACAAGTTGTTCGACGGTTGCCTATATTTTACAAATGAAATTTTTGAACACAAAATCATAAGTTGAACGTGTTTTCAACTTATATATAAGCTAGCTACACCGATCCTCCAGAGGGGAAGTCGAAACATGTGTTCAAGTAAAAGAGATACTGATTCATTCATTAATGAATGCTAACAATGTGTTGAATAATTTGCAGGTTATCTAACGAGGAAGTTGGGAAGGTAAAAAATGAAGCTTTTGCTCACTCTTTACCCTTCACTTATAGATGTTACAGTTAAGTCTTTCATATCACTCGAGGATGAAGGAGTTTTGAATTGCTGCAGTTTCACCATATGTTGACCTCTCACAGATGATGAGTATTAACTCCAGCTAGTTATGCTATACTATTAGTATAGCCACATAAGAGATTATCTTCATATTTTGTCGACAAACATTTCATATTCTACAGTTTGGTTTATGGTGACTTGTTATATTCTAAATATTTTAGCTTCTATATTTAGGTGTTTAAGATATCATCATAAAATATTTTCCAATGGTAAGGTTTAATTTTTTCTAAGAAGTTAAATTTATATTATCAGGCATGGATAGAACTATATGGTGGTGCAAGGAGGTTCATCTGAATTTCTTTTACCAACATTTATTTTGTATTTGAATCCAATATCGTAATTTTCCGTGTCTAGAATTTTTCGACATTTAGGAAAATGCCAATAAAAATTTTATGAAATTTATTTTGAAATTTACAATTTTTATTGAGTGACAAGTACATAAATATTGATAAGTAAATTACGAAATTTATTTCTGACATTAAGAAATTGTCCGATAAGTCTGACATTAAGAAATGTCCGATAAGAAATTTATGACATTTATAAAACCTTGTTTGAAAATTTCTAATATTTAGATTAATGTTGGTAATTTGTTTTATCGATATTCACTTGTAGTCTTTATAAAATGTCACATTCAAATTTTGACATTTTGCTAATGTCAACCAATAAAAATGTCAAAACATTAAAAATTAGTGACATTTTTTAAGAAACTTTGCAAAATGTCACATGAAAATTTTCTACATTTCAATTAATGTCAACACCAAATATTTTTAAAAAATTGAAAATAATCCTCTATATAGTAATCACTGTTTCTGAACTGCAGCAAAAGGAAGAGTTGAGAAATCATCTCATTGACACAAATATTTATATTCAATTTGTACATACATAAGCGTTAATATTTTGTAACAAAGGTGCAAAATACACAAAGCAAATGTGTTTCAATATTACAATAAAAGAATAAAGTAGTGATATAATAAATGTTCTAGAAAAGTTAAATGACATCAAATTATCAAATGATCAATTTTATCTCAAGTAAAATAGAAATCTAATTAAACATAACTATTTTAGCATAAAACCACCTGTTCATATTCTCTTAACTTCCAGATAAATTAATTCCGTTAACTTCTCAATTAAAAGCTATATTAAAGCTTTATAAAACCATCAATTCACAAGTCAAGCATTTTTTTTGCAAGTAATTGACCAAAGTTCCTTCAAAATTCTACATATGAAATTCACTTTTAAAAAAAAAATTATAATTACATAATAAAGAAAATTATTTCCTCCTTAACTAGAACAAATTGGGATATCAAATGTAAAAAAGGTGTCTAAGACATGGTTGAACTAAGAGCGCTTAGCTAAATGTCCAAAGAGGCGATCTTCAATTGTGTTATCAAAAACCTATTGCAAAAGAGAAAGATTATTCTTCTTTATAAGGCTAGATAAGTATCAATCAGTGTTTAGTTTCAACAATTATCTATATATTAAGCGTATTAACTATTTAGATAATCAAAACCTATTGTAAGTAATCAGAGTTGATCCCAAATAATCAAAATCATCTTATTCTAGCAATTCCAAAATTAATTGAAAGAAGGAATTTGCATCAGATTAATTGATGTGACAAAAGCAGCCAAAAGAGGATTGGTTCTTTCATGGTTAACATTTTCAAATTTCCAAAGAGTTGGGGGTTTATTTCATATATCTTTACATATTAACCCTAAAATCACCACCTGTTATCTAAGGTACTAAACCTAGTTCAGTTAAATCACCAGTGCAAAATTACTAGAGTAATGAACACACAACAGTTACGTGAAAAACCTCCTTGCTCAACGGAGTAACAAAAGCATGGCCTATCAGATAGACTTTTATTCAAACTCACAAGCAGGTTTTAGATTAGAACTCTGCAATCAAAGGGACTAACCTTAGTACCTCAAGAATCACTAATTACCTCTAACTAGTAATGTGTTTCTCAACTCACACTCCGAGTTAGAAACTCATGAAAACTCTTAACAATGAAGAAAAGTAAAACACAAGACTGAACTCTCAGATCTTGACAATTGCATAGAAAGGTTCTGATTGTTTTCTTGCTATCAATCGTCACTCGTCTTCTGTTGCCTGGTGGGATATAAATATCCCATCCATAAGAGTAATCCTACTCCAACTGTGATTTCTCTTTTTTTTTGGACTCCTTGTTGTTGTCTCCTTGCTTTATGTGTCCTATGAGCAATGCAATACTTCACTGGCTTTCTTATCTTGGTACAAGTCTCGTTTCATTCAAGAAATGACAGTTTCCAGAGTGAAACTGGTTCTGGGCGGAAAGGGAAATAGTGGGACATGTTTTGAAACCTTTTTTTCTTCAGAAAGCTAACAATACATGTTGAATCCCATAGACATAACACGAAAGAGTGGACCAGGTTCATTGGAATGGTTGTTGAAACTTTATCTATAAATCAAACACATGCGATGAAAAGAGTAGATACGACTTATAAAGGGACCAGGTTCCTTCTGTATTTCTTTCCTTAGGTCCTGTACAATTTGCAACAGTTAGAAAATAGGGGTTACATCATCAATTTCAAAACACTTAGCCTGCCTAAGGTGTGAACCTAGTCAAAGAAACAAGACTGGATTAGCAATTAATATGCAAAGATACCTAATGAGCATAAGAATAAATTAATTTCTAGTTAAAAATGAGAAAGAATGAGATGCAAAAATTCAGTTGAGCTTGATGAGTCCAAGCTCCACATGAACTTTTTCATATGGTTTCCATCCCAATGCCTTGGTGAAGATGTCATTCACCCGATCCTCTATTTTGCAGAATTCCATCAAAATGTTCCCTTTTCCACATTGTCTCTCAGAATATGGTGGTGCATATCAATGTGTTTGGTCCTTTTGTGATGAACTAGGTTCTTTTCCATGTTGGTGGCACTGATGTTGTTGCATAGGATGGGAATCCTTTGTATGTTGATTTCGTAATCTTCCAATTGTTGCTTAATCCACAATACTTGGGTACTACATGAAGTAGCTGCAATATATTCTGCTTCTCAATAGATAATTCCATTGAGTTTTGTTTCTTGATTGCTCATGAGATTAAACAAGGTCCCAAAAAGAGTGTCATCCTAGATGTACTCTTCCTATCTACCAAGAATCCTGCATAGTCTGCATCTACATACCCTATCAGCTTGAAGAAATCACTAACAGAATACCATAGAACCAGGTCCATTATTCCTTTGAGATACCTCAAGATGCGTTTGACTACCTTCGCGTGAGATTCCTTAGGGTTTGCTTGAAATCTTGTACACAATCTCATACTGAAAATTATGTCTGGTCTGCTTGCAGTCAAATACAATAGAGATCCAATCATTTCCCTTTACTTTGTCTCCTCAACCTTTGAACTAGGTTCATCAGTGTTCAGGCGAGCAGTGGTTGCAATGGGAGTATCATTTGTTTTGGAATTCTCCATATCATACTTGTTCAATGGTTCCTTGATATACTTTTTCTAGTGGATTGAAGTTCCTTCTTTTGATTGCTTGATCTATAACCCCAGAAAATAATTCAACTCTCTCATCATGCTCTTCTCGAACTCATTGTTCATGAGCTTTGCAAATTCACTATATGGAACTTGATCAGTGGCTCTAAAGATGATATCATCAACATAGACTTGCATAATAAATATGTTCTTCTAATCTTGGGCATAATTACATGACCCAACGCCATATTTACAACCATACTCTAGTCAAGTTGAGGACAATACGATGAATTCATGCATGTTTTGAATGAATTATGCTTGTGGACTAATAAATGTGATTAGACTATTTTTTGGTGAAAAATACAATAATTTCAGCTTGATTTTGCGGATGGACACTCGGAGTTGAAGTAAGGGAAGTTAAGAGAGCTAAAAACTTCTGTTGGAAGTCAATTTTGTGCCTCGTTGGAGATTGTTCATGTTCAACAAAGTGACCCAATGCCTTGGAAGAAAAGTTTGAATTTGAAAGGCATAAAACAGTGAGCTTCTGCGACAACAAAGTGCCATGGAGGGGGTTTGGCGGCCCCCGTGACACGTTGAAGTGTTGTAAGCTAATGGAGTTGCATTTCCAGTGAAGGACCGCGTCGGGTCCATGTCACGGAGCACATTTGGCGCGATAACTTCGTGTCATGGAGCAGTTCCTCTGGGATGAGCTTTGTGTCACGGAGCTAGTTATTCACTATGTTATTTTTCACTTGTATAAATAGAACAATTAGATTTTTTATTTTCATTATCTGAAATATTAGAAAGAACATGAAAAATGGCAGTTGAGTTGAAGAAAACTCTAAGGTTCTTTCTCTTCTCTTTTCGTCTAATTTCAATTGTTCTCATGCCAAAAACTTGTTCGGAGATGTTTAATCAAAGAATGAGTGATTGATTCACCTCATTCTGAGGTTGAGGCTATTTGCATGATTGTATGATTTTAATTTATTTTCAGCTTGATTTTTTCCTATCATGAATTGTTGTTCTTCTATTCTTGCTCTTTGTATTTTAGTGTTTGGCCAATATTAAGATAAATTCATAACTTTAGTGTGACTCCAACAGGAGAATTATTAGGGTAGAATGAGGAATAGGGGAATGTGTTCTTATCTTTGTTGTAAATTAAAGATAGAATTCGCGTGTGGGATAGAAATATACCTGCAATGCCACATTCGGTTAACGGAGGAAACAAATACTTCTAGACCTAAGATGAATATTGCATCACAATTTAATACGTGTAGTTGCAAAGGTCTTAATTAGGCAATTGGCTAGAGATTCGAAAGACCATAGTCAGACTTTAATTCCTCATAAACATCAACCAGATAGAGAACGTAGCTGAAGAAAAATACATGTTATACATAATTGCGTCTCATGCCTTAGCCTTAGAATATTCTTGCTTATTGATTTAATCAACGTTCTTTACTTCATTGATTGTTACTTTCATTATTTATATTTACAAAACTCATAATTTATTGGGTTACTTACACACTTGTGTAGAATAATTGTGAATACTAAAATAGAAAAATCATTAATTATCAATGAGAACTCATTCATTCTTTGGTACAAGATAATGGAACTTTTGTGGACTGCATAAAAGGAAAGAAAACTATCAAATCCACTAAAGGTTTCAAAACGAGTCCTCAATTACTTGAGATTATACATACAAACATTCATTGACTTTTTCCTACCCTTGCTGTAATCGTGAGAGATATTTTATCTCATTTATTGATGATTATTCAAAATACATGTATCTCTATTTTCTATTTTACAAATTACAAATCAAAAGCACTTGATATTTTTAAAGTTTTTGAAACAGAAGTAGAGAAACTAATAGAAACTCAGATCAAAATTGTAAGGTCAGATAGGGGTGGATAACATCATGGTATGTAAACAGATAAGGGATAAGTTAAGGGTCCATTTGTTTATTTTGTTGAAAGTAAAAATATAATTGTTCAATATACCATTTCAGGAGCACAACAATAAAATATCAATAATGAACAAGGTAAGAAACAACATTACCGGATCAAGTTTGTATTTATCCTTCTATAGTGATGCTTGAAAAATTGCTATGTATATTGTAAATAGGTTCCACCAAAATTTGTCTCCAAGACATCTTTTAAGTTATAAAAAGGATTGAAATTTATTTTAACCAATTTACACATCTGAAAATGTCCAATTGTGGTAAGAATTTATGTTCATAATTCAAAAAGTTGGATGAAAGAATAATAAGTTATTTCTTTAAGGCTATGTAATTAATTCTAAAGAATTTAAGTTCTATTTTCCTTCTCATACTCTTAAAATTAGTGAGGCTAGAAATGAAAATTTTCTTAAGGAGCATGAAGTAAGTGGATGTGAAATTGGTTGAATTAAGAGAACCATCCGTAGAATCTTTATACATTGAAAACTTTAATGCTAATCAGATAGATTCTTATGAATATTTGAAGTGAAACAAGTTCAAGAATCATAACCACCACTTGAAAAATCAACATGAAGATGAACCTGCTTTACCTAAATACAGTGAAGGAGTGTTGAACCAGTGAGAGTAAGAAATTTCTCAAGAGCTCGAAAAAATAACAATTTCTAATGATTATGTTGTATATCTCCAGGAGTTTGATTATGATATTGGAGTAAAAGATGATCCATGATCTTCTTCACAAGATATGAGTTGATAGAACCCCATACTTTGATATCATGCAATGAAAGAAGAGTAGAAATTTGTGAAAATAAAAAATAAAGTGTGAAATTTCATCGAATTATACTAGAAGGGGCTTCTACTATGCGATCTAAATGGATTTTTAACACCAAAAGAGCTTCATATGGTAATATTAAATTATATAAAGCCATTCTTGTAGCAAAGGATTTTACTCAAAGAGAAGACATTGATTACTATGAAACCTTTCTCTCTAATGTCAAATAAAGATTCATTAAGAATAAAAAATGAAATCAGTAGCTCATTTTGATTTAGAGATACATCAAATGGATGTGGAAATGGCTTTTTTGAATATAGATCTTGTAGAGAAAGTCATGCATCGACTTAAAAAATTTTGTGATAAAGATAAAAGACACCTTGTTTGCAAGTTGAATAAATTAATTCATGCACTAAAACAGACTTTCCTCCGATGGTATAATTAATTTCATGATGTTGTTTCTTCATTTGAATTTATGAAAAGACACTATTTATCGGTGTATATATTTTAAGATAAGTGAGAGCAAATACATTTTTAGCAACGACTATTACTCCCCCGCCTCCTCGTAAATAGGAGCACGAATCCTTTCTTTGGTAAACTGAAATCTCCATTGTCAATCATTGTAAAGGAGTTTGAAGCTCAAATTTGAAAACGACTCAAGTATCTTCCTTAAGATTTCCACCATTGGTAACAACACAAAAATCATTCAAAATAATAAACACTAAGAATGATGAAAGAAACCATCCTCTTCCGCATACAAACGTGAAAACATCTGTTAAGTTATACTATATCCCATTATTAAATGATTTAATAGTTGATTACAAGCATGAAATCACCATTTAGCCTGGGAACCACCTCTTCAACTTGGCCATAACAAATACTGGAGTTGCAACAAACCAGTTTTTCATGTTGTCCAAGAATCTGTAGTAAGCAAATGCCCATGAACTATTAAACAATAAAGGACCACAAACTCCCCAAAAACTAACAACAAATCCAAGAGCTGCACCAGCATAAAAGCCTGGGCTTATGAAACCTTCATCACCAGAATCATCTTCAGTTACTGTTGGAACTCTACAACATTGATTTTCAGAGCAAATTCTTGCAAGCGGCAATCCACATAGCCCAAGATTTCCTGCATATGCAGAGGCATTGAAGCTCTGTAGCTGAGTGCTTAATGGGATTTTTCCTGACAAGTTGTTGTTAGATAAATCTAAGACACCAAGATAATTCAACTGGGAAAAGCTCTGTGGAATCCCACCAAAGAGATGATTGCTGGCAAAATCAAGAAAATTCAACAATCTTAAATCACCAATCTTTGCAGGTATTCTTCCTGTCAAGTTGTTCCTGGAAAGGTTAAGCGCAACCAAGCCAACAAGTGATGCAATTTCTGCAGGAATTTCACCTGATATCCTGTTACTTGAAAGATCAATGCTCCTCACTAGTCCAAGTGTATTTTTGTACTCAAATTCCGTCCCTTTCCATAGCAGCAAAGCACTATCAGCATATGAAGTATAATCATATTTTCTACTGCCACTTGCATAGTAGTATGAATGAGTGATTGTTGAATTCAAACTCCCCGCCGCGGTCATGGCAGTGAAGTTTTTCAGACAGTGTGGTATGGATCCAGAAATGTTGTTCAATGAGAGATCCAATATCTGAATCAGTTGCAGTTGGCAAATCTGTGAAGGTATGTGCCCATGGAATTCATTGGACCTGAGACTAAGAACAACCAGGTCTGATAGGCTATCCCCTATCCATTCTGGTATTTTACCTGTCAATTTGTTTTTTCCGAGGTCAAGAATCCTTAATAATGTGCATTGCTTCAGTGAATTAGGAAGCTCCCCAGTAAATCCATTGTATCGCAAATGCAACGCTTGAACCTCAGACAATGATCCAATAGACTTGGGAACATTCCCGTGGAAACGGTTGTTTGCAAGGTTAAGTATGGCAAGTTGTTTGAAATCCATCCAACAATCAGGAAGCTGTCCAGATAACAAGTTGTCCGAGAGGTCAAGAATGCTCAAAGAGCCAGAACTTCTACATATGAATGACAGAGGCCCTTGAAATTTATTCTTCGAAAGAATTAAAGATGTTGAACTAGATGGGAACTCTGGTAATAAGCCTGTGAAATTGTTGGAGCTTAGATCTAATCTAGGAAATTTACCAAATTTTAAAGATAAATCGGGTAATTCGCCACCTAAGTTGTTGTAAGAGAGATTCAAGAGTTCTAATTTTGGAGAAAGATCCCAAAACCAGCTAGGGACAACATCTGATATTCCACTTCCAGATATATCAAGCTCAAGGATATACTTCTGAGATTGGAGCCACTTGGGGAAACTAGGTCCCACTCTGCAGTGTGCAAGTCTTATGACATCCAGCTGAAAAGGAGGAAGCCAAGTTGGATTGAATTTCAGAACCAGTGAGTTGTTGGATATGTCCAAGTGTTGTAGCAGGGAGAGATTTGACAGGTGAACCTCTGAGACCAATCCTTCCAATGAGTTTGAGGACAGATATATTTTCCTGATTTTTGAAAGGCAAGAGATGCTTTCTGGTAAACTCCCCGTTAACCTATTGTTGTCAAGATACAATTCTTTGAGAGATGTTAATCTATATAAGTTAGGTAAACTTCCCCTTAGCTGGTTCCATGACAAATCTAGGATCTCAAGATTAGGTAGTTGCAGAAAACTCTCAGGAATGGAACCGTTCAGCAGGTTGTCGAAAAGAAGCAATTCTCTCAAGGATGAAAAGGATTTTACATTATCAGGTAGGGGACCTTTAAGTTTGTTGCCAGACAAAATCAACATCTGCAATGAATACTCCAACTGGCCAGACAAGTTCAGGAAAACTTGAGAGAGTTGTGCACTTAAATTGTTTAATGACAAATCCAAGGACCTTAAGTTACTTAAATTCCCAAATGCTTTCGGAACCCCACCCTCGAGTTTATTTATAGATAGGTTAAGATGCTTTAAAGATATGATTTTCCCAAAAGCATCAGGTATAGGACCTTCCATCTCATTCTCAGAGAGGTTAACATCAGTTAAAGTGGAGCTTAGGTTGAACAACCAATGGTACCTAGAAGGACTTTTGAGAGAATTTCCAGACAGATCAATTGAAGAAATGGAGAAATTATATCTCGAGAGAAATGAGAAAGGGGAAGTTACAGGGAGGCCACACCAACCTAAATGCAACTCCTTAAGGAGAGGCAGCTTACTTACGGAATGTAACCAATCGGTTGCATTACTAAGGTCAACATGGCTTAAAGAAATATACCTTAACGATGAAATACGAGAGATCCACTCTAAGCTGTTGATGCTCAAAGCATAATTTCGGCTAAGATCCAGGATCCTCAAGTTAGAAAGGTTTCCTAGCTGATCAGGAACTAACCCGAAAAATCCAGTAGCTGATAGATTAAGATATTGTAAACTTCTGAGCGAACCAATGAATTTAGGAATAGGAGTTCCAAGGAATTCATTATCACTCAAGTCCAAGTAGCTCAAATGCTCGAGTTCGAGTAATGAAGGACCAATATTACCTCTCAATGGCTTATAAGCTATATTGTTGTCGCTATCACGATGAAGATCAAGAGCAACAACATGACCTGTGTGGTTGTTGCACTTGACACCTCTCCATTTGCAGCATTCCCTTTTGTTTTCTTCACTCCCCCACGAAGAAAGGAGACCGAATTCATCTTCTAGGCCTTGCTTGAACCTGACAAGAATTTGTCTCTCCTTCTCTATGCACTTGATTGTGGAATTTCCAGATGCTGAACGGAAGCTGATAGCAACCGATTTAAGGCTTAAGAAAATGAAAAGGCATAACACATTTAGATTTCTCATGACAAATACAAAGGCAGGCAGGTACTGCAGCAACTCTTGAATTTTGTCTTCTTAGAATAAATGTAGCTAGCATTGCCTTTTATAGTATAGCTCCAGAGAGATTCAAACAAGGGGCAGACACCAACATTGGCAAACTAATGTTTTAGTCCATGGAAGACTTCAAGTTATTCCAAATGTTGACTGAGGCTAGTGTATACTAAGTCATGATTTGGGCTCTTGTCACGCTAGTATTTGGTCATGAATTTTGAAAATTTATGTTTAAATATCCATTTAGCCATGAAAACTGGCTCAGATAAGTTTTTGGGACTTTCAGATATCAAATTTTTTTTCAAAGTAAAATGCATGTTCAAGTACAATTACCTTTAATTCCAAAAATTACAACTTCAAAATTTTAATTTTTTAAATTTTAAATTTCAAACTTCAAAATCTATACCCGAGCTATAAAATCTTACTTTTTCACCCCAATGTTTAAGTGATGGGATGACTTAAAGTCATTCCAAGTGATGACTGATCTTAATGTATGTCATGACTTATTGAAAAGGTTGGGTGACTTGCACACTATAAAGAGCAATTATTTAGCATCTAATAACGTGAAATTTACTTTACATATAAGAGTTGAAGTCTTTGTCATTTTTAGTTTTCCTGAAATGACGGCAATTTGGAGAGAGAAAACCTGAGTCATCCAAGTTATCGATGGTTCTATAGTTGTGATGTGACTAATTAAATTTACCTGACTTAACCTATTCAGCATCCAAATCGAAAAGTAAAAAACATTCATAGTTGGGAGAATCGGGACAATTCTAGTTGCAGTAATGTTGATTATTTATTCGGCATTAAAGACATTCGGAATTTCATCTTCGATGACACTTTTTTAGTTAGTGATAGAAATGGAGACAATTATTCCGATATTGAAAATCAGATTTTTGAGATTGACAATGATCATTCTTTTATGAGTGAACTTCACAACCGGAGCTGAGATCCCGGATCGAGACACAGAGCCTAGAACCACGAATGCTCCAAGCTAACCCATGGCACATGCATCGCAATTTAAGAGCATAACTAAAGCGGAACTTAAGACAACATGAATAAGCGGAAGTCTAAAATTTAACATAGGCCAAAAACATAGTCAACACTCGACAAGCTGAATCATCTACGTAATGTTTGGAAAGCCTCTAAACATCTGATGAGCTGATGGGACAACTTCTCCAACTAACTCTCTAGAATTTGACAATTGAAGTAACACGCAAAGCATAACTACTAACTGTCCTTGAAAAATGAGGACTCACCCAGAATAGGAATTGGATTGGACTGAAGAGAAAGCAGTTATCAGCGAGACTGAGCTGGATCACCCGAACCTATATCATGAAACGATATAGCATAAAGTATGCGGTCAGTACTTAGAATGTACTGAGTATGTAAGGAAAGTAAAACACGCTTTATAAATCATTAGTTGAAAACATGCTTATAAATCAAAAGATCATGAGAGTAAGGACTGCATGCTGAAAATTGTGTATGAGACATACATAATCATAAACTGGCTATTATAACTAAACATAGTAACTCAAGATTTATAAATAGAAATCAGATGACTTTTCATAGCTAAAATCGTAAGTAAAGCTCATAAACTAATAATTTGGATCAAATCTGCTGTAAAATATAACATCATAAGTCATGAACATGAATAACTAAAATCATGAGGAACAATGGGAGACTCGTCATAACCGACACTATCACGATAGAGTTTAAGTGATGCCCCAACTATCACACTCAAGTAGGAAGAACCGTCCAAAATCTTGCTAGGGCTAAGAACGCTAATCATGATATCGATATCAAGCTGAGGCCCCTTAGGGCGGGGGAAAACTCTCCAGAGAGGTTCCCACACATGTATACATATACCTACGTTGGCGCGTAGTTTTGAGACCGGAGAATATCGGACCCCAAGCCTACTCAGTGCTAGACATTACTCCCAAAAACATTCATAGTGTTCATATTATTTTTCAACAAAGCTCAAATTATAATTTTATACATAGCTTGAAATCTGAACATTGGGAGTCTTGACTCCAACATATCATAAGTTGTATTAGGAGTATTGACTCCAACCATATGATAAACCAATCTTATTAGCCATGGTTAAATCATAAAAACATACTTAACTTGTATGGGCTTTCCCCAAATCATAAAATCATGCATACTTGAAATAGGCTTCATAAATCATAATCATGGAATCCTAAATTGAGAATTCGTCACCATTCATGCATACTAGATATCTCATCATACTTGAACTCATGGATAATCTTGACTTTTCATAAAACTTGAATGATAGGTCATAATTTCTAATAACTTGAAATCATGAATTTATAATCAAATTGAGCATAAAAATCTGCCCATTAGACTTAAAACATACTTTAGAATATGAGGGGATTAGACCCATAAACATAACATAGGTAATTTCAAAGAATTGGGTTAAAACCCTAGGAATTAATATACTTATTTAACAACTTGAATTCATGAATTTGAGAGGAAGCAGTGGAAGAAATCCCCCATTCATAACCCTAGATACATGGGTAAACTAATTTCCAAATTAGCCTTGAAAGCCTAAGAGAATTGGAAAAGAAATTAAGGAGAATTCTAGTTTGATCTTGGAAGGAAATCTCAATACAATGCATGCATGGGAGCCTAATGACTTAGGATGGGCTAAACCCTCTTAAAATACTCCTTTTAGGACTTAACACGACGTCATTACAAAGGCAGGAGCTTAGAAATTATGAAAATACCCTTAATGATTCTTCTGGAAAAAGGCCACTGCCAGTCACCACGGTCGTATCTCCAAACCACGATTCGTGGTGTCATTCCGTTGTTAGTCAGTCCAAATTTCCAACTCTTTGATTCTAACCACAGACGCCTTCTACGACTCGTTGTTTGCTATGATGAGTCGTACCATGAATCGTGACATCACCCTTTCCCTCGATAGGTTCAAATCACGACTACATTCCACGACCCGTTACATCCTCCTACAACTCGTACCATGGTACAACAACTCGTACCACGAGTCGTCCTGAGAGAAAAATGCAGATTTTTTCTGCTGAATCTGCTTACATGTATAGGACTTGATCGTAGGGATTTTTGGAGTGTTACAATATCATTGAACACTTAAGGTGCTCTAACTTGTTGTTCCACTTAAAGGTAGCGATGTGCATCGACCATTACACAAAATGAGACTTTTCTTCGTATAGTACAATAAAATTTAAGTGACAAACAAAACAAACATTGAAAGGTATGAACTAAGATTGGCGTGGGTAAGACACGACAATCAACTTTAGTAGTGACTGATTGTGCTCCGCAAATAATATATAACTAGTTAATGTTAAATATACCATATTAGAAATAATTCCTCAATGATTCTCATTAAGATCAACGTATATATACAAAACCGAAGCATGATATGTGCCTAATTCTAAGGGATACAGTTA
>JACEIK010005939.1:56431-66927 GCA_018107945.1 Datura stramonium
TAGAGGAATGGGTCCAGTCCCTTGGGTTCGATAATCCGGTTCTTAAAAAGAGCCACTATATTACTTGCACGACCCGTACACTTGCGGGCACGTCAGAGTCCATTTCTTAAGAATCAAGGGTTTGTTATTCATAATGTAGGGACCAGAATATACTACCTTATTCGAATCAGCCATACTGTGAAATTTAGCAATGTAATAACCCTCATCATGAAAATACAGATCTGGTTTTGCTATGGTATTCCACACTTGATTAATATATCTGGTCATATAGTGATAACCTGGTGTGTCTCTGACCACATACACAATCAATGAACATTCTCATTTCCTCGTTTCAGATTCAAGTTCGCTCTTATTAAGTTGTACTATTGGTTTACCATTCACTATATTAGGAACTATATAATTGAGGGCCTTACCTTTCGTAGCTTCCCTGTTTCCAGCAAACAATTTAGCTTAGCCATTCTGCTTAGTGTCATCCATCACCAAATCATTCCTCACATCCGTAGCCAAAGACTATGTAGCACGATAAGGTGCAGAAGAAATTCTAGCACCTCCTTGGGTCGATCCAGCTTGTGATATCTCCTCATTCAACCTCAGTGGTGGATCTGGTGTCCTCACTGTACGTATAGCTGCAGTTCCAATTGTGACTAATCCTGACTCCTCAGATGATAATCCCTTTTTTTCCAATTGAGAATCCAATAGCGATCGAGCTTTACTACCAGAGATTGTGAAATTAAGCAAAGAAGTAGCACTAATTGATGGTTTACGCGGTCTCCCCCATCATCACTGCCGCCGTAGTTTAGCTTAAACTGCATCAAGGAGGAAGGAAGAAGCCTTAGACTTAATGAGTTGGTCTAACTTTCATCTTGCTTGAGTAATATAATAAGATGCAAAAAAAATCTTTCATGAGTAAGCATGGGATATAATTATTTAAAAAAAATTGTTTGAAGGTATAAAATATAGGACCAGACAAAAATACAATGCAAAATTCTTATACATATATAAAAATGAGTGAAATATAGTGAATAATATTCTTTTTTAATGTATGAGTTGGGTAATTAAATTCACATCGAATTAGTGCCGGGAGCAATCATACATTACAATGTCATTCTTTTTATAAAGCCCTATCTAGTCAATAGTCAATAGTTAGTTTTAGGTGTATTTTGAGCCAAAAGATAATCATAACAATATATTTAATTCAATAGGTGGAAGGATGATATTTTAAATTCAAATTCAATAGGTTACATATATTTATTGTCCTATCTCCTAATAATAAATAGTTATTATTTATATTATACTTTTTATTTAATATTTTTTAAGAGATATAAAAAATAAATATGATAAATAAAATGGATTGAAAAGAATAACAACACCTTGAAGTTTGAACATGTCAATCCTCTTCTCTTTAAACTCCCTCTATTTTGAATTTTGAGCATTGAAAATTCACTTTACTTAAGTTGAGAAGTGATAGCACTACTTGAAAGGAAGAAGATTGAAAATAGAGAAGTGAATGAGTTGAAGGATAAAAACAATCTGTCATTGTCATTTTTATGTCAGTGAACAAACTGATGAACTGAACCGATCTAAAAGATAAGGAAAAATTAATTAATTATGACGGTTTTTGTATTTTTTTTAACAAAAATGTTTTTAAAGAAAACCATCGGATATAGTCATTTTTTTCCGTGAAAACTATGAAAAGATTTTTATTCTTTTTAGAAAAAACTCACGCAGTCTCTCAATTTTTGAAGTGGAAAATTGCAGTTGAAGAGTATAAATAAAAATAAATAAAGTATTTTATCGAAGAGCATGTGCGGTCGATTTGTAGAATTGTCAAATGTCATAGTAAATACCTGAATTTGATTTTATTAGCTACATTTTTATGTACATTTCAGAAAAACCGACCTGGCCCGCCAATTTTCTTAAAATTTCTAACTCCACTTTTAATTTAGTAAAATGGACAAATTGGATCAGCTGTCCTTCGATTCTAACCGAGTCCGGCCAAACCAATAATGTATAGTCTGTCGATTTGGTGTCGATTTTACTTAAAAAACTGAAGCAATTCGTCTATTTTGGCACTCCATTTTGATCAAATTTTTAATATTATTATAGCTTATTTATGTATTTGTATATTAATTGTGTGTCATCAACATCATCAAGTATTTATGGCTACCAAAAACCTCATTGGTACAGGCTTTTTGTTTGTAATTGTGCGTCTCCAATGGACAAAGGCAGTAAGCGAAGCCTTGCGCCATCACTCTGGAATTTTCATATTAATCTCTTTGAACCATTGTCTTTGATACTAGTTGTTAATCTAACACAATTAAAAATTACTTTTAGCTCACGCTGTAATATTATCCTCTTCGAGCCTAACTCGCATGATTTCCTAAAAGATTTGACACTATTTAGAATGTTCTACATATATGTTGCCTCTTCTTCTTCTTCATTTCTGTTATTACTGTGAGAACTAAGTTTCACATATCTTCCTGTTGAACTAAGTTACCACATGGTCCATCATCAAGCCCCTCAAACTAAGCTACATCTCTCATCACCTCATGGACTTATTTGGATATTTACTTTGTGTCACTCATGTTGTTTGTACTCAAGTCACTAAACCATTAGCTTGGACACCAATTATTGGCTAAATCCATCCAAATATACTAGCTAGCGCTTAATATGATGTGGTACTTGTTAACTGTCACTCAAGACTGTTAATTAGTTAATGGTCTGTTAACTAATTAGTTAGAGAAGATTGTTAGGGGTAGTTAGTGGGATATTAAAATGAGTCATGTGAGGTGCATGTGAGGTGTAAAAATTCGGTGAGAATTTTGTATAAAGGGAGGTGTAGACTGTGAGAATCAGAGTGAGAAAATACAATGTAAAATGCAGCTTTCTTCTTCATCAATGTAACTGCTTTTGCTTTTTCTACTTCGATCTTATTTTTCCTTCTTCTTTTCACTTGCATGTGAATTTATTTAGAATCTATCATGGTATCAGAGCAAGTTAATACGATTAGAAGCTAGAAGTGTATTCTGATAGGAAAATTGAAGTCGAGATAGTGCAGCCATAGCAGAAATGCGATCTGTAGAAAATACAGAGGATCCGCAGATGGATCACAATCATCCACTTCATCTACAGGCATCAGATGCACCTGGAATTGCCTTGATTCCTTTGAATCTCACAGGAACAGAAAATTATGGCATTTGGAGTAGATCGATGTGATTGGCACTCCTAGTCAAAAATAAATTAGGTTTTGTTGATGGTTCGTGTGTGAAGAGTTCGTACAAAGGGAGCTTGGAAGCGAAATGGGAGAGGTGTGATGCAGTGGTCATGTCATGGATTAGTGTTGTAGTTACACCAGATTTATTGTCAAGCATAGTTTATGCTTCTAGTTCAAGGAAGATCCGGGCAGATTTTAAGGAAAGGTTTGATAAATCGAACCTTACTAGAATTTTTCATCTATGGAAAGAGATTAGTATGTTAACACAAGGAACAGATTCTGTGACTACCTACTATTCGAAGATGCGCAATATGTGGGATGAGATGGATGTCATGGTGCCAACACCTACATGTGACTGTGTAGAGTCGAGGCATCACATAGAACATGTTAAACAACAACGCTTATTGCAATTTTTGGTTGGATTAAATGACAGTTATGCACAAGTAAGAAGCAATTTGTTGTTGAGCACTACAATCCCTACTGTCAATCAGGCATATGCAGTAGTCATACAGGACGAAAGCCAGTGATTGTTAGGAGGTTCAGACAATGAAAAGGAAGCCTTGGTAATGGCAGTTGGTAAGCAGGTTGAAAGTAGATGTCATGTTTCACAGAAGGAACAGATTATGAGAAATCAACTGCATCTAGTTCACAGGGATTCAAATCTTCAAAGTCAAAATTCAAATTCTTATAGAAGGAGGATAGGGACAGTTTGTGATCATTGTGGTTTCAAGGGGCATACTAAGGAGAATTGTTACAGGCTGGTAAGATTTCCACCATATTTCAAAAGCAAGAGAAGGGTACAAACTGAAGGTTTTACACCTAAGGTAAATAATACAACAGTTGAAGTAGGAGAAAGTTCAAAGATAGATAATGTTTTCCAGGGAGGTTATTTTACCAGGGAGCAATATGAGGAGTTGTTGAGTAAGCTTGATAGGCCTGCACCAACAGGAAATTGTAGAAATGACATCACAAGTATGTTTTCTTCACAGATTGAATAAAATGATATTGACTGGATTATTGATTCAGGTGCAACACACCATATTACAAAGTCAGGAAAAATCTTAGAAAAGGCTAAGATAGTTACTGATTTAAGAAGTAACCAAGTGCAAGTGCCAACAGGGAGTAGAACACAGGTCAAAAATGTAGGAGAGATCACTTTTTTAGGACAATACAAATTGAAGAATGTCCTAGATGTACCAGATTTTAAATTCAGCTTGTTATTAGTTTCTAAACTAACCAAGGATCTTGGGTGTTCTATTTCTTTTTATCCTGGACTGTGTGTACTGCAGGCCCTCTTCACTGGCAAGGTGATTTGGATTGGTAGAGAGTCAGAGGGACTTTATATATTGAAAGATCAATTCATACCTATCATTGGATCAGTTGTGAAGAAGGAAGAAAATTTCAGCTTATGGCATCTGAGACTTGGGCATCCTTCATTAGGAGTTATGAAACATATTTCTAGTTTAAAGAATAAGGTTACTGCAGTTATAAATCAGGATTGTATGGTTTGTCCTCTAGCTAAACAATGCAGATCACAATTTCCTTTNATGGTTTTGGAGCGAAGACTCCCAATTATTTTTCAGCGTGTGGTATGCTAGCTAAACAATGCAGATCACAATTTCCTTTAAGTAGTAGTAGTTCAACTGCACTATTTCAGCTTGTTCATTTAGATGTTTGGGGACCTCATAAGCAACCTACATATGATAAGAAACACTACTTTGTTATTATTGTGGATGATTACAGTCGTTTTACTTGGATATCTCTTCTGCATTCTAAGAAAGAAGTAGTTGTTGTGTTGAAGAGTTTTCTATCTTTGATACATACACAGTTTGGCACTAAAATGAAAGTGTTAAGAACTAATAATGGATTAGAGTTTTTTAATAGTCAAATTAATGAATTGTTGGTTAACCATGGTATTGTACATCAAAGTAGTTGCCCTTATACTCCACAACAGAATGAGATAGTTGAAAGAAGACATAGACATATTCTTGATGTAGGCAGGGCATTGAAGTTGCAATCTCAGATTCATGCACAGTTTTGGAGAATTGTGTGAAAACTGCTGTTTATCTCATTAATAGACTTCCTACTGATGTTTCGAAAGGGAAATCTCCTTATGAAGTATTATATTGTAATCCTCCTAAGCTTGATCATTTGAGAGTTTTTGGTTGTTTAGTATTTGCCAGTGTATTGCCTAGGCATGACAAGTTTGATGCTAGAGCTACAAAGGCAGTGTTGGTTGGTTTTTCAGATACACAAAAGGGTTATAAACTGTATGATCTTAATACTCATAGGTTCTTTATCAGCAGGGATGTCACTTTTAGAGAGGATTGTTTCCCTTTTAAGGACAAAGTAGCACAATGTGGTTCTTCACCTCTACTCTCTTCTATTCCATCTTATTTACCTACTGAACTGGTTTCTCTTGTAAGTACAAATGTAGGTTCCTCCTCACCTCCTTTGTCAACTGATCCTAATTCAGTAGATCCTATAGCAGATCATATACTTAATGTTGAGGAGGTTGCAACTGAGGTTGATAACCTCACATCTGATCATTCTATAGTTGCTGATTAGATTCAAGATTCTAACACACAGGTTATTCCTAGTTCTGTTCCACGAAGAACCAACAGAATTCATAAACCACCTATTTGGACTAGTGATTATGTATTGCAGGTTCAGCCTACACCTTATTCTATTTCTAATCATGTTTGTTATGACAGAGTTTCTCCCAGGTATAGAGTTTACCTCAGCAATTTTTCCACAATTGTTGAGCCTCATTCATTCATGGAGGCTTGTAAGGATCAAAGATGGGTGGACGCTATGCAATAAGAGATCACAACCCTTGAAGATAATCAGACTTGGTCTGTGGTTCCTCTACCAGATGGGGTGAAGCCTATAGGTTATAAATGGGTCTACAAAGTTAAATACAAAGCCAATGGTGTTGTGGATAGATTCAAAGCTCGACTTGTGGCGAAAGGTTACACACAGAGGGAAGGTCTTGATTATCATGAAACATTCTCTCCTGTTGCTAAAATGCTTACTGTGAGAACTGTGATCAGTTTGGCTGCTTCTCATGGCTGGGATCTTTGGCAAATGGATGTTAATAATGCCTTCCTGCAAGGGGACTTAGATGAAGATGTCTATATGGAACTGTCTCAGGGGTTCCATAGACGGGGGGAGTATAGAGTTTGCAAATTGAGGAAGTCATTGTATGGGCTCAAGCAGGCATCAAGACAGTGGAACATCAAGCTGACAGAGGCTCTTCTGCAAGCTGGGTATAATCAGAGTGTGCATGATCATTCCATGTTTTCTAAGAAGACAAGTAGTGATATAGTCATTATTCTGGTCTATGTAGATGATTTACTCATCATTGGAACTAGCTCAGTTGATGTTGGCAGCCAAACACACACTTAATCAGAATTTTAAGATGAAAGATTTGGGAGAATTGAGATACTTTCTGGGAATAGAGGTCTTAAGATCCAAGGAAGGTATATTGCTGAACCAGAGGAAATATGCATTGCAGCTCATCTCAGACAGTGGCCTGAGTGGAGCAAAACCCGTGTCAACACCTTTGGAGCCTAATCACAAATTTACTAGTCTGGAATATGATATACATGCTGGAAATAGTAGTGATGTAGAGTTTGAAGATGTAGCAGCTTATCAAAGACTGGTAGGAAAATTGCTTTACCTTACTATCACTAGACCAGACATTTGCTTTGGAGTACAGGTATTAAGTCAATTTATGCAACATCCTAAAGTATCTCACTGGGAAGCAGCTCTTAGAATGGTGAGATATATCAAGAAGTCACCTGGTTTAGGTGTGTTGCTGAAGAAAGGGAATACAAATCAGCTGACTGGTTTCTGTGATTCAGATTGGGCTTCATGTCCCAACACAAGAAGGTCAGTGACTGGGTATATTGTGAAGTTGGGGGATTCTGTAATCTCTTGGAAATCCAAGAAACAACCAACTGTGAGCAGGAGCTCAGCAGAGGTAGAATATAGAAGCATGGAAGCATTGGTAGCTGAATTATTTTGGCTAGTTGGTGTATTGAAGGAGCTCAATATTGAGCCTGATCTTCATATCAAGGTATTCAGTGACAGTAAGGCAGCTATTCAGATAGCAAACAACCCAATGTTTCATGAAAGAACCAAACATATAGAATTGGATTGTCACTTCATAAGGGAGAAGGTGAAGTCAGGTTTCATTTTGCCACAACACCTGAACACCAAGGAAGATTTGGCATATTTACTAACCATGGGGCTAGGGATAGGGCAGCATCATTCTCTGTTAGGCAAGCTGGGAGTGTTGGACATATTTCAACCCTCAGCTTGAGGGGGAGTGTTAACTGCCACTCAAGACTGTTAATTAGTTAATGGTCTGTTAACTAATGAGTTAGAGAAGGTTGTTAGGGGTAGTTAGTGGGATAATAAAATGAGTCATGTGAGGTGTAAAAAGTCGGTGAGAATTTTGTATAAAGGGAGGTGTAGACTGTGAGAAACAGAGTGAGAAAACACAACGTAAAATACAGCTTTCTTCTTCATCAATGTAACTGCTTCTACTTCTTCTACTTTGATCTCATTTTTCCTTCTTCTTTTCACTTGCATGTGAATTTCTTTAGAATCTATCAGTACTATCCATGTCGGGTCAAGATGATATGAATCTTTTCTGTTATCAATATAAAATTTTATTTACATATATACCTAATACAATTACAACTTTGCTATAATAGAAAGTTGAAAGTTATTAATATATATAGGCTAGTACAGAAATATAATTTTCGTAGAGAAAATGTCACATTGTTTGAAGCGATAATCTATTTGTTTTTCATTTACAAAGTTGATCAAATTGGGGCAATGTATTGGATGGAAGCATCAAGACTCAAGTTGAGAGATGGGTTGGCACCCAAATTTTTGTGCGAGTGTTGACAATACAAAAGGGCGAAAATGGATGAATAAGAGGGGAACATAAATACAACTAGATTAGTGAAGATCCACTTCAATCAGATAAGAGGTCAAGTTGACAAGAAAAAAAAAGCTTAATATATCCAACACGTGGCTGAAGATTCAATGTCAATGAGGGTGCACAATCATTGCCCATTTAAGATATATTTCCCCACTCCCCATAACTCATTCAAATTTAAACTAAAATTGAACTAACAAGTGCAGTTGTTGAGAAGTAGACAGCATAGTGAATGAATTACTGAACGAGTCTATACAGTCAACACTGGCAAGTATTAAATTGAAAGTGTGAAAATGACATGGTAATGCATGCCTTATATGAATTTGATCCTTGTACAGCCCCTACCCACTTCTCAATTTCTAGTTATATTTATAGAAAGAATTTCTTTTATAACAAAGTGTAAACATAACTCTTTAACTGGCTGGAGTGCAAAGAGGATCTAACAAATGGCCATGCATATACAGAACTTGGTTTTGACCACCTCAATAGGGGGCTTAAAAAGAGAATAGTACTCTTCCTACATAAATACTAGCACGCAAAGATGTTGCTAATAAACATTATTGAAACTAATTTGGACATGAGAAGACAGCATATATATGCTGAGGCTGGTCTTTCATCAATTACTATTAAGTTGTCAATTCAAAGGCAACGCAATTGCGTTATAGGAGAAAACTACTAATTAATTAGATCACACAATTTTAAGTAAGTTGAAGTTAATTATATAAATTTGACTATCCATATTGCTCCGTTTTATTCTATCAATTCAATGCTATAAAAAAATTATTTTCTCCTACTCTACAGGTTCTCTATGTATTTTTTCAATTGACATATAAATATGTGATAGGATTAAAACACTCCTGACAAATGTTGGAACTAAAGTATATTAAATGATTAACATGACTGAAACATTATTCTGACTAATTTGGACGGACTATTTTATAATGCCTAACAATGTTAACTCCGGACGAGAAAATTTTTGAATTTGCCATCCTTGCTATCCGAAATTAGATAACTTTTTTGTTTGATATTACCTCCCTCCCTCGTTTAGAAAAAAAATCTAGTTTTTGGTTTTCACCTTAACATTTAATATGAGGATAATTTTAAATCACAGTTAAAAATTGACATTAGAGATAAATTTAGACTTTTTTTTCTAAACAATTGGTATACACTTATTTCGTGCTAGAGTTCCATTAATAAAAATAACAAATATAAAACGATTTGCTAATGTTGAGGGACCAAAAGCGTAACAAAGACAAAAATAAGCGATTTCACCTTGTATAGGGAGCAAATCTGGACCTTTTTCCTTATTGGTGTAGACATAAAAGAGTTGTTTTATTTACAAACGTGAAAGAAGATTAATTGTGAATATGAACAG
The DNA here is from genome assembly GCA_018107945.1 of Datura stramonium. Taxonomy (NCBI): domain Eukaryota; kingdom Viridiplantae; phylum Streptophyta; class Magnoliopsida; order Solanales; family Solanaceae; genus Datura; species Datura stramonium. Next base: position 65,975 of record JACEIK010005939.1, read on the forward strand.
AGCATAACATTTGAAGTAATCCAAATGCGAAGGTGAAAAAGTTGAAGAAAAAAGAAGAAGAAGAAGAAGAAGAAGAAGCTACAACGATCAACACTAGTGTCAAACCCATTATTTCAGCGTGTCGAATCTGCTAGCAATTAAATTCTCTTCAAAGAAATACCCACAAAATTGGGCGTCGAGTTCCCCCCAGGGCGGGTACATCCATCCATCAGCCGAGTCAGTCAGTTTCAACTCGTCCGATTCAAAAGCAGTCTCCTCCAAACTCGGTAACTCTATAATCTGGCCTAGCTCTTCCGATGTCTCCTCGTCTGTCGTCAACGCACTAAATGAATTCGTAGAATTCAGCTCTTCCATAGCAGCTGCTTTTGCTGCTGCAGCTTGAACATCTCTCGGTGAAACTGAAGCTGGACGAGGCAGGGACTCAACGAGTTGAGGGAAATTGAGAATCGCTGAGGTCCCTTTGATACTAAGTGCAGCAACATCATGTGCTCTTGCAGCCATTTCTGGGGTCGAATAAGTGCCGAGCCAAATACGCGATTTCTTACGCGGTTGCCGAATTTCGGATACCCATTTGCCCCAACTTCGCATTCGAACTCCCCTGTAAACTGGGTACGATCGGTTAGAGTACTCATCAGCATCTCTTGTCCGCCGCTTCGCCATGCGTTTCTCTTCTCGTTCCTCCGTTTGTGACTTGTTCGACATGGGAATTATGGAATCCGACGATTTTACAACTGAAATAGCGCGCGGCAGTTACTGCATTGCATTTGCAGGTGCAAGAGTAATGGTAATTGAGTATGTAGTGAATGACAAAAAGTAGGACATATATACGAAGAGAAGGAGCGAGACCAAAAAAAAAATTAGAGTGTAATTCAAATTACCATAATAAGGATGATGATAATGCAAATGAAAGAGAAACATAAACAATCTAGTATTTTTGTATTCAGAGGCGAAAC
>JACEIK010005939.1:77103-98795 GCA_018107945.1 Datura stramonium
ATATGTATGTATATATAATAAGAATTACTAGGATATTCATCCCAAAACATACTTTGCAAAATAGATGGAATTTAATACGCAATAATCTTTACTCGAAAATTTAGGGCTGTAAATCATCTTGGCAAGAACAAAAAAAACTTACTTATGAATTGATGAAGATCATATGAATAATAAACATTTATAATAACCCAATTGAAATTAATGAAAACCAACATGAAAATCTATTCATATTAAAAAATCTCAAGGCTAAACTATCAGGGAAATTATGGGAGGATATTAGGGGACACAAGGGAAGGACAATTTCCTTGTTGAATTTCCACATACTTGGCTAAGAATTTCCTAAAGAAGAAGACCTGAATTGCTTCGATGAAGGAAGAACCACTCGTTCAGCTCCTTAAGTTTAGTCAGATCCATTCTGTAAGGAGGGATGAAGATGGGCTGAGTATCTGGGAGAAGGTCTATTCCAAAGTCTATTTCCCGATCAGGGGGAACTTTGGGAAGATCCTCAAGAAATACATATGGGAACTCACTAACCACGGGAACTGACTGAATGGTTGGGGTCTTAGAGTTGGAATCCTTGACCCAATCCAAATGATAAATAGATCCTTTGGAAATGAGTTTCTGGGCCTTAAGGTAGGAAATAAACCTACCCTTAGGCGGTGAACCGCTGCCCCTCCATTCTAACACTGGTTCATTTGGAAACTGAAACTTAACAACTCTAGCTCTGCAATCAACTGAGGCATAGCAGGACTGTAACCAACCCATGCCGAGAATAAGGTCAAAGTCGACCATGTCTAACTCTACAAGATTAGCTGGAATAACTTTATTCAGAATTGAGACTGGGTAGTTTCTATACACCTTCCTGGCTCTAACTGACTCACCAACTGGGGTGGAGACTGAAAATGGTTCTGAGAGGACCTCTGGACTGATGTTGAACTGGACTGCTATATAGGGAGTCACGAACAAAAAAATGGCTCCTGGATCTAGAAGGGCATACACGTCTAGATGGAATAGATGTAACATACCAGTAACTATATCAGGTGAGTTTTCCTGATCCTGACGGGAAGATAGAGCATAGAAACGATTCTGGCACTGACCGCCATCTGTACCTAATGTGTTGGCATGCTGAGCTGGTTGGCCTACTGGGGCAGATGATGTGGTGGATTGTGATCTCCCTCGCCCTGCTGACGGGCACTCCCTAAGATTATGTCCAAGTTGTCTACACCCAAAACAACCCTCTCGTCCCTGAAGGTATTCTCTTGGGTGATTCCTTCCACACTTGGGGAAAGCTGGATACCTGTTCCCGATACTGTGAGTCTGAGACTGAGTGCCAGATGACCCACCCCTTCAATCCTGGCAGGACCGAAAGGTTGGGGTGCTAGTTGAACTGGGTGTTGGGCTCTCTACTGTTGTTGTTTTTGCTACTTCTGTGGTCGGCTATTACCGTTAGACCTTTAATGGCCGAAATCTGACTGGCTAGTCCTTGCCTTGTTGTTCTTATGTTCTATATCCTTAAGCTTTTCAACCTCAATTTGCTGGGAATAAACAATCAAGCTGGAGATGTCTATATCCTTAATCAACATCGTCGTCCTGCACTCTTCGATGACCAGATTTGACACTCTATTTACAAATTTCAGCATGCAAGCCCTTGGCTCGGCTACCATCTCTAGAGCGTACTTAGACAACCTAGTAAACTCCAGAGCATACTCCTTCACAGTTCTGTTTCCATATCAAAGATTCATAAACTCTGCTATCTTTTCCTTCCTCAGCTCCCGAGGGAAAAACCTGTCCAAGAAAGCTGTGTGGAATTCTTCCCACTCCACTGCTCTTCCTCCCGCTAGCTGCCCCTCTTTCCACTGGTCATGCCAGACCTGAGCTACCCCTTTTAACTGGTAGCCAGCTAGGTCAGCACTTTCAAAAGAGCTAACACCCATAATGTGGGTGGTCTTCCTGATCTCGTCCACGAATTCTTGGGGATCCTCCCCTACTTTGGGTCCCTGAAAAGATGGAGGGTTCATACGTGTAAAGTCCCGCACCCTCGCAACTGCTGTCGTCTCATTGTGGTTACTGGAACCACCTGTTGGCTCACCTAGTTGGTGACTATTTGGGCCAACAATTGGATGGCTGCCCAGAATTCAGCGTTAGATATTGAATCATCTTGAGGAGCTGCGGGGGCTAGTGGGCCAGGTCTATTGGCGTTACCGGCCTTTCTTCTATTTCCGCGTCTAGGAGGCATGGTTAACTGAAATGAAACAGAGCACGAGTTAGAAAGACGTTTCTGGAATTGAACTTTAACGCATGATAAGGAGTATCAGCAAAAGAGATTTTTCCTAATAAAATCTTGCAGCCTCCTCATCATAAGTGTGGCGCGCTTCACACCCATGGAAAGGAATCTACTCAATATGGATTTCAGACTTTTCGAGGATACTCTAAACCTAGTGCTCTGATATCAAGTTTGTCACGCTCCCAGTCTACACCCTAGATGGAACATGGTACTTGGAGTCACAAGTAACCCCAAGTCAACCCTCGGTCTATCATACACTGGTATTTTGAGTAAAACATGCATAGCGGAAGCTTTGAAATAATACATAATAACATTTATGAAAATTAAAAACTGAACATAGAGATTTAAATTATCTGAGAGTCTAAAATCAAGTATGTGCCTGAAAGACATCTAACTGAGGAGTTGCTAGGACAAGCCCCCAGCTAACCCTAATTCTAACTGAAATAATAAAGAAAACTAAAATGAATGAAATAACACACTCGGAATATGAGGACTCACTCTGCTGCTGCTAATAGAGAGATTCAAATGAAATCGGCTAATGGCACTAGGTCTGAGAACCTGCGACTGTATCATTTCATGATACAGTATAAAATGATACAGCATAAAAGTATGCGTTAGTACTTTGAATGTATTGAGTAAGTGAGAGAAGCATAATGATAAATATATAGATGACTGAACTGAAATGACATTTAATGACCAACTTATAAACTGAACTGGACAATTTGAAGTAAATTGAGATGGTCAAGATGACCCTGTCTGGTGGTCAAAGACATGCCCTAAGTCGGAAAGTTCTAAGTGTGAGATACTGTACTAAACTATGCGCTGATAGAGCTGAAACTGAACTAGGCCGCTTATTCTGGAACTGGACTGGACTGACTAGTGGCAGAGTCTATAACCGACATATAACCACGTGAGCTAGACGTGGAGTCCGATGTATACACCCCAACGGTAGGAATCAATATACCTTGCCAGGGTATAAAGGCATGAAATGGGTGATCACAAAAGTCTGGGCCCAATTAGGCCCATAATCTGTAACTGCTGGCAACGTAGTTCTAGGAACCTAGGTGCGCTGGAACCTCGGTCTGCTCGGTGCTAAGTCCTACTCCCACTGAACTATCCTAGACTGACTGCAAAGCCGATATCTCGAAACTGGGGCCCAAGACTAGTCAGGTGTATATAACTGGGAATACACTAAGAGTATTATCGGACAAGATTTTGAAATTGGGTTCTCGATTGGTCAGAGCTGCTTATCTAGAAGCGTAGTAACCGTCTAAGAACAATCTGAAATCTGAACTGGGGTCCTAAGGCTAGTCAGAGCTATCAGTCTAGATTGTCATGATCGCTTGATGGATAATAAGCTGAGTTCTGACTCTGGTGCTGATATCTGGGAGGTACTACTGACACCTCGAGAAATTCTATAGTCAAACTGATCAGCTGACATTATTCTGGTTAACCTAGAGGTTTACTATAATCTGACTAAGGCTAGACCGACAATTCTGAGTAATGCACAATATATAGACTTTCTGACTGAATCTGACTAACATACATGTGATTGAGTTTCTAACACATACAATTATTATAGGATCCCATAACCCTGAAAGATGCACGCAATTCTCAAGAATTCAAAGCTTAAACAGGATTCTAGTTTTTCCAAAAGCTAGGGCTAAATTTATAATTCCCTTGAACAAGCATCATTTTAGTTACAAACTGATGGAAAATAGCTACAATTAACATAGGATAGGATTCCACATGAATTAATCAAAGAACGATAACAATATCTTCAAATTCACAACTCAGGGCTAGGATTGAAAGTGAATAGAGAGAGAGAGTTTTGGGGGACGCAAGGGGAGAAAAATCTCCTTGCTGAATTCCCACATACTTGTAGAAGAAACCCTGATGAAAATCCCTGAGAAAAACTGAGAAGAGTATCAAACCCTTGCTCCTACTCTGTGCTTTCAGAGAAGTTCTTACGTTCTGCCCTTGAGGGAGTTGGGAGGAATGAATGGAAAGGGTCGTTCTAACCCCTAAATTCCCTCCTATACGAACCCCAAACAACATGGTTTCAAGCTTAGAAAGCTGGGAAAATACTAAAATACCCCTGGCAGAATGAACTAAAAACTGCTCGACCCTGAACAACGGATCCCAGAACGAGTCGTTGGTAGATACTACGGCCAGTTGAAAGCTGTCATTGGTTCTGGTTCAGAAGTTGACTTCACTGGAATGAAACACAGAAGGATAAAATGGTCCGTTTTAATGGAGAACGGGTCATTGATACCTTCCATTAGAACATGTAGGAAAACTGTGCATGGAGACAACGAGTCATCATAATGACTCATTGGTAGAACCAACAGGTCGTTGTATCCACTCGTGGTCCACACTGTTGGGGTTTAGAACTGGACAATGGGTGGTAGTAACGGCTCGTTGGTAGTAATCACGGGCCGTTGTTCCCTCTTATTGTCTCAGGGATAGATCCGGTAATCCTCTAAACTTGAGATTCAACGGATGACAGGATGGATTGTTGTTAGGATCAACGGGTAGTCCTATGTCTTATTGCTTCTCCTTGGAATAAACCTGCTGCAACCCACGACCCTTTACAATGGTCCGTTGGTTCCACTAACGGTCTGTTGTGTGGGTCGTCTGAGACAGAAAATTTTCAGGTTTTCCTATGATTTTCATGCAATGTCTGAATTTGGTCTAGGAAAGTTTTGGGGTGTTACAGTTGCACTTTATGCATAGCCTCATGAATTAAATCTGGCCCTATTATAGTAGCTTCACCAACCTCAAACCACCCTATAGGAAACCTACACCTCCTACCATATAATGGCTCAAATGGGGCCATTTGAATACTGGAGTGGTAGTTTTTATTGTATGTAAACTTGATGAGAAGTTGGTGATCATCCCAACTACCCTTGAAGTCTCTCACACAAGCTCTCAATATGTCTTCTAATGTCTGAATAGTCTGCTTAGATTCTATTTGTGTGTGAAAAGTTGTGTTGAGCTTGACCTGAGTACCATGTCCTTTTTGAGATAACTTCCAGAACTGCGAGGTGAACTGGGTACCTCTATCTGAAATAATGGACAAGGGAACCCCATACAGTCTGACTAACTCTCAGATGTACAGTCTAGCATAATCCTTAGCTGAGTCTATAGTCTTAACTGGGAGGAAATGTGCTGAATTAGTCATTCGATCTACCACCACCCAAATGGAATCATGCTGTCATCGAGTAAGGGGTAGACCTGTAATGAAGTCCATACTCACCTCTTCCCACTTCTACATGGGTATGCTGATATCCTGAGTTATACCCCCAGGTCTCTGATGATCAACTTTAACCTTCTCATAGTTCAGACACTTAGCCACATTCTGCAATGTCTCTCTCCATGCCTTTCTACCAGTAGATTTCCGGTAGATCTCGGTACATCTTAGTGGCACCTGGGTGAATAGAATATCTAGAGTTGAGTGCTTCTACCAGTATTCACTATCTCAAGTCATCTACGTCTGGAACATATAGTCTGCCCTGGTAACGAGTTAGACCATCTGCCCCTTTGGAGAAAGCCTCCACTTCCTTTTTTAGAACTGCTTCCTTCAGCTTGAGGAGTATGAGGTCTTCATCCTGCCTTGACTTAACCTTTACTACCAGTGAGAATTTTGACCCACTCTAGATTACAACTCCACCCTCAGTTGAATCAACTAACTGAACTCCCATCCTAGCTAACCTGTGAATATCTTTCACCAGCTCTTTTTTGCCCTCTTCAACATGAGCAACACTTCCCATGGACATCTTGCTCAAGGCATCCGCCACCACATTAGCCTTGCCCAGGTGATATAGCACACATATGTCATAATCTTTCAATAACTCCATCCACCTTCTCTAATAAAGATTCAATTCTTTATGATGGAACACGTACTGAAGGCTCTTGTGGTCGGTGAAAACATCCACGTGAACCCCATAAAGGTAATGCCTCTATATCTTCAAAGCAAACACCACTGCCGCCAATTCAAGATCATGATGGTTTGTTCTTCTCATGAACCTTGAGTTGTCTGAAGGCATAAGCTTCACCTTACCCTGCTGCATCTGGATGCAACTGAGGCCAACTCAGGAAGCATCACAATAGACTACCCATATATTCCTTCTGGTAAGGTCAAAACTAGAGTTTTAGTAAGTCGAGTCTTCAACTCTTGGAAAATCTTCTCACATGAATCTGACCACTGAAACTTCACCTTTTCCAGAGTTAGTTTAGTCAGAGGGGATGCAATAGAAGAAAACCCCTCTACAAACCATCGGTAATAATTGGGTAAACCCAGGAAACTCCTAATATATATTGGGAAAGTGGGTCTTGGCTAGTCTTTTACCGTTGATATATTTTGAGGATCTACCTAAATAGCCTCACTTGAGACCACATGACAGAGGAAGGCTACTGACTTCAACCAGAATTCACACTTGCTGAATTTAGCGAAAAACTGACGGTCTGTGAGAGTCTGCAACACTATCCTCAGGTGATTAACATGATCCTTCTTATTTCTAGAGAACACCAAGATGTTGTCTATGAACACAATGACGAATATGTCCATGTACGGCTTGAACACCCTATTCATCAGGTCCATAAATTTCGTAGGGGAATTGCTTTGTCCAAAAGACATACCCACAAGTTCATAGTGACCATACTAAGTTCTGAAGGCTGTTTTCGGTATGTCATATTCCCTGACACTAAGTTGATGATGTCCCGACCTAACATCTACTTTGGAAAAACAACTGGCTCCCTGGAGATGATCGAACAAGTCATCAATTCTGGGTAGGGGATACCTATTCTTAACTGTAACTTTGTTCAGTTAAGGGTAGTCAATGAACATTCTAAGGGTACCATCTTTCTTTCGCACAAACAATATTGGAGCACCCCACAGGGAAATACTGGGTCTTATGAAGCCCTTATCTAGAAGGTCTTTCAGCTATTCTTTCAACTCCTTAAGCTCAGCTGGGGCCATTCTATAAGGCGAAATATAGATGGGCTGAATGTCTGGAAGAAGGTCTATGCTGAAGTCTATTTCCCTCTGGGGAGGGACTCTGAAAGATCTTTGAGAAACACGTCAGGGAATTCATTGACAACTAGAATAGATTTAATAGTTGATGAAGGGTGTATTTATGCACTTCTTAGCTATATTTTGTCCATACTTCACTATGTTTTGAGAACAAATTATGTGTGTTTTCATGTGTTTATGATATATTTGTGAAAAGAGCTAACACATATGATTGGATGCTTTTAGGGCTAAAATTGATGGATTTGGGTGTATTTGAGGCTTTTGAAATGAATGTGAAGAAGTTGGAATGAAAAAGCCAAGATCAATGCATGTAATTCTACACAGGCACGCCTACACGACCAGCAGCACGAGGCGCCTACCTTGATGTGCAACTAGGCGCGCGACACACCAGCATTCTAGCGAGAGGAGAGGCACGAGGTGCCGACCTGCCTGCGTGATACAATGCGCGATGCGGCACCAGTATGGTGCGATGACATGTGCGGCACGCCAACCTTGTCCGGATGCCAACAAGTCTATCCAACTTCAACTAGGAAAAGGAGCTACAAATCCTAAATCAAATCCGTAAAGGAACAAAAAAAGGCATAAATCTACCATTACAAATACCCTTTATTTTATGTAATGAAGGAAAAGCCTTAACATACTCAGAAGAGAATTTTTTAGCCAAGTTTAGACAAGTTAGAGAAGTTTTATTGAGGCAATGGCTGTTGAATCGTTCTTCCTTATTATTGCAATAATCAAGTGAGTTTCTTCCTATCATAGTTGTAAGTATTTATTTATGTGTTTGTCTATGAATGCTATTTATTTACTTGTAATTACGAGATACTAAAACTTCCACAAGTAGGGTTATGGGAACCATAGTGAATTAAACTAGGGTTTGCACGACATGATTCTAAACCAATACTAAATTCTTGTATTGTATTATCTTCATATTTAATATTTCTTAATGGATTGCAACATTAGGACTTGCCTGAATTCTTTACTTTCTTGAACCTACAGAAGTAGAGATTAGGAAAAGAGAATTACAACATAGCCTTGATCTTTATGATCATTGTATTAACTTGAGCTTTGGTTGCAGGATAGTTAAATTTGGGAAAAATTGATAATGTTTAAATTAAAATCACTCATGAGACCTAACTCGGTAATTGAGTATTGTCATACAATACGGGCGAACCAGTCGTTTGGATGAACCCTAGTTATTAGTTCTATAAGTAAAGTATTGAGATAGATCACAAGTGTAAAATCCGAAGTAGTTAAGAATCCATGGGGAACACTCACCCTAGTTAATTGCATTAATTTGGAATCAATATTTAAATTCTCAACAATATTACTTGTTACTTTTACAAATTATCCGCTTTAGGAGATAATTGACTCAAAATCTTAAATACTAGCGTTCTTATATATTCTTTTATATTCCTTGTGGGTTCAACCCCAACCTGCTTGTTGGATTCTTTATTGACAATGACCGCTTCATACTTTGTCAGATAGTGTGAGTTTGAGCGTTATAAAAAAGTGGCGCCATTGTCGGGGAATATGGCTTAGGATTAGATTAATTGCTTGTTTTTAACTTTAGTCTTTATTTCCTATTTTACCTTTTTGTTTTCTTTTTCTGACATCTCACCAGTTAGTATGGTAAAAAAAGCAGCCAAAATGTGAACATGGTCCCAACAGGTATCTTGCTGAGGTTTGAGTAATCAAGATACCTGCGTCGTGCTGCGACGTTAAATTAGGCACTACTTGGGAGGCAACCCAAGATCAATTTTTTCGTCTTTATGTGTTTTTTCAAGTGTGCAGGTGATAGGTCATAAATTTCAACAAATTGGAGCATGAACATTGAAAATGGGGCGCAAAATAGCTGAATAGTGCACAAGGCAGCGCACAGGCAAAGCAGCGCAAGGCCTGGCACGAGACGTAGGCACAGGCGTCGCAAGGCTTGGCGCGATGCACAGACCAGTTGACATGTTCAAGCCCACGACGCGCAGCAGTATGGGTGGTTTGAGCACTGCAACGCCGAGCAAAGGTTCCAGGCAAACTTTTTGAGGTCTAAAACGTAAATTCCAGCCCATGGGAGTAATTTAAAAGGCCTAGACCTAATTTTTTCAGGTCATTTTCATGAAGGCCGCACCGCACACCCTAGAATACTCAAGAAAACACTCTTAAAACTTCATCTCTTCATCAAATTTCTCCAACTTTTGTCACCAAAATCACAAAGTATATCATTTTTCTTGTGAAACCTCCATAAATGGCACTAAAAGTAAACAAAGGGAAAGGTTTGTATTCTTCAAGCCATGGATCAAAAAGAACAAGGAGAACTAGTGAAGAGTAGCATGAGGATGTGAGGATGGCACCACAACCATTGAGGCGATATGGGCTCCGTTGGGTCACGAAGCAAGAAGGTAAAAAATGGTTTAAAGAGAATAAAGAATTCAAGTACTCACATGACATGTTCATTGATAGAAAAGTTTAATAAATGTATTTCCCCACATGGTAGATAGATTACTCACCCTTGGTTTTGGTTTTGTGGGTGATACTCTGGGTGATTGTAATTTAAATATGCTGAGGGAATTTATTGCAAATTGAACGCCAAAAGAGGGGTTGAAAAAATATAAAATTAGGATTCAAATTATCAAAATTTCACCTATTTTTTTGAATAGATTGCTTGGGACACCTCATGTTGACCCACAATCCTTTATTAACATTGTGAAGAAACCCCCGTATAGAGAAATTAGACATACCCTGTGTTTCCCTAACTCTGTTGCAAGGTGGAATTGCCACCAACAATGTGGGTATCATGTTTCGCTCCCATATGCTCACCTGAGTAGAGAGGCACCTGTCTGGTTAAAAATTGTCTGTGCTTTTTTAGTGCGCGGAAAGCATGTAACCCATGTGACTAGGAAAGAGTGTGTCTTGTTTATGCGCTAATGAATGGGATGCTAATTAATGTGGGAGTGATCATTAAAAATGTGTTGAAGAGAGAAAGGGTGAAAAAGGGCCAAATCTTTGGGTTTGGGGGTCTTTTGACCTGATTTCTGCGTGGGCATGATATTTAGGAGGAAGAGGCAGACTATAGACTTGCTTATGATCCTAGAGGGATTGATGTGACTAAAACTAAGGAACCCGAGGGTATAAATGGTCCAGTCCTTTCTGTCAATGAGTGTAATGCGCGAATTGATAACATGTTGAGCCACTTATATGGTATGCAAATTCTCCAGCTAAGGATGAATGGTGTGACTGAGGAGCAGCTGCAGCAGCTTAACTTGGATTACCCTCTCAGCGAGCCCTTCGTAGAGTTGGGCCTAGATTGGAGGAGCCCCTTGATGATGATGTGACCACAAAGGATGAGATGGTGAGAGTAGACTCGGACATAGAGTCTAGTGAAGATAATGAGGAGGATTCTGGGATGGGGGAAGCTTCTCTTTCCCCCACAGACGATAAGGAGTAGAGGCCCAAGGAGTTCTTATTTTACTCTTTTACTTTGTGCTTTATTGTTTTAGCACTAGGGTCAGTATTACTAATTAAGTGTGGGGTGGGAGAAGTGAACTTCATATTACCATGCATGCCTTAATTGCTAAATTTGCACATGGTAGGCCTAGTTTTTTTTTGTAATGAGATTTATGACTTATCTTGCATGCTTATTGGTTCGTAGTAATTTTTTGGTTTTACTTTATTTTGGGTTCCTCCGATTTCCGTACTTTTCCAGTGGATAATCCCTTAGAACCGACTAGAGAGTCTTCATTTTAATTTTTAATTTTCAGTCATTAAGTCATGACATTGCCTGATGATGGATGGATGACAACCGTTTTAAGGGTAAATTAGTCATTAGGAAGAACAAGAACTTGAGCATTACGACTGTTAGGTTCTTCACTTTAGGTATCATTGGGACTTTATGAAAATTCACTCAAAAATGCATGAAAAAGATAGAAACACATAGTATTTTGGAACTTGACTCTTGTTCTTGAAAATTTGGGCTTAATTATGTTATGCATGCAATATGAATATATGTGTTTATGTGATCTTGACTTCCATTTTAAAACTATTTTGTGCCAATGTGGAGAAATTTTTGATATACTCCATGCTTGCAATATGATGTCTAGAACTTTCCCTATGTGTGTGCAAAACGAAATAAAAATAATGGATTTAGGAAGTGATATAGGCGTTTCTTTGGTAGTCTTGTTTTTATCCCATTTTACCTACCTTATGTAATTGTCCTAGTTAGCAATTTTGAGCCTTAGCCTATTCTTTTGATAGCCATATTACAAGCTTAAATTCCTTTTTATTCTATTGACTTGTATTTAATCCAAATGACTCCTAGAGCACTTTCATTAAAAAAAGCGTGTATGAAAGGAGCATAAGCGGAAAAGTGAGGGAAAAACTAAAGGGTGTGGAGATTAGAAGAAAATAAAAGGGTGAAAAACAAGGAGGGTGATGTTAGTGGGAAAACAAAAACAAAAAAGAGCTTTGGAAAAAAAAAAATTGATGATGAAAAAAATATGTGAATGAGCTCAATGTTGAAAAAAAAATTCCCACTAGTCACCTAAGATGAAAATTGTGAAATAAAAGGAGGTATAAGGAGAAAAATAGGAGATTGAGGAAAGTGCTAAAAAATCAAAGTGTTGTGAAGTATTAAAGTGCTTAGGGAGATTAGTCACTATCTTGGACAAATAGTTCCTACCTGTCTCTTAGCTTAAATTACAATCATGTTAAGTCCTAATTGATCCTTGATTCAAAATTCTATATTAGTTGAGTATTACACTAAGGGCAAGCCAATGGATCATTTTTTGCATGTATGTTGAGTTCTTTGGGAGAGTGAGCGGATTTTGTTATATTTATGCCCAAGTTAATATTATTTTATATCTTGTGTGTGAAAGGGCATCTCTCCAAATTGTGAGGGGAACAATGGTTAGACTTTGGTATATCTTGATGGCTAAATTACATATGATTCATGTTGTCCCAAAATATGTCTTGATGAGTTAGTTTTCAAAGACTAAGTGATTTCGAACTTTGACATTTTAATGTTGATCTTATTGCATACGAGTAAATTGTTTGAGCTTTATTGATTTGTCTCATGATCCTAAGTGCAAGTAGACCTGTTCGTAGGATGAATTTTGGGCCTAAATATTAGAACGGAAGTAGTAGATTGCTTGAGGAGGAACAATAGTTTAAGCGTGAGGTGGTGATGAAGGGTGTATTTACGCACTTCTAGTCATATTTTCTCCGTAGTTCACTATATTTTGAGAATAAATTATGTGTGTTTTCATGTATTTATGATATATATTTGTTAAAAGAGCTAATGCATATGATTAGATGCTTTCAGGGCTAAAAGTGATAGATTTAAGTGTATTTGAGGCTTTTGGAATGAATGTGAAGAAGTTGGAATGAACAAGCCAAGATCAATGCATGTAGCGCTACACATGCACACCTGCGCGACCAGCAGCACGAGGCGCCTGCCTTTCTGCTCAACCAGATGCACGATGTGTCAGCATTCTAGCGCGAGGTACTGGCCTGCCTACGTGATGCGACACCAGTATGGCGCGATGACATGCATGGTGCGCCAGTCTTTTCTGCATGCTAACAAGTCTGTCAAACTTCAATTAGGAAAAGGAGCTACAAATCCCAAACCAAATCCATAAAGGAACAAAAGAAAAGTAATAAATCTACTATTATAAATACCCTATATTTTTATGTAATGAGGGACAAGCCTTACCACACTTAGAAGAGAATTTTTGAGCCAAGTTTAGACAAGTTAGAGAAGTTTTATTGAGACAATTGTTGTTGAATCGTTATTCCTTATTTTTGCAATATCAAGTGCGTTTATTTATATCATCGTTGTAAGTATTTATTTACATGTTTGTCTATAAATGCTATTAATTTACTTATAATTATGAGAGGCTAAAACCTCCACAACTAGAGTTGTAGGAACCATAGTGAATTAACGAACTAGGGTTTGCACGACGTGATTCTAAACCAATACTAAATGCTTGTATTGTATTCTCTTCATCTTTAATGTTTCTTAGCAGTGCACAACATTAGGACTTGCCTGAATTCTTTACTTGCTTGAACCTAGAGAACTAGAGATTAGGAAAAGAGAATTACAACAAAGCCTTGATTTTTATGATCATTGTATTAACTTGAGTTGTGGTCTTAGGATAGTTAAATTTGGACAAATTGATAACGGTTAAAATGAAATCGCTCATAAGACCTAACTTGGAAATTGAGTATAGTCATCCAATAGTGATGAACCAGTCGTTAGGATGAACCCTACTTATCAGTTCTACAAGTAAAGTATTGGGATAGATCACAAGTGTAAAATTTGAAGTAGTTATGAATCCATGGGGAACATTCACCCTAGTTAATTGCATTAATTTGGAATCAAAATTTAATTCTCAATAATATTACTTGTTACTTTTACAAATTCCCCCTTTTAGGAGATATTGATTGAAAAGCTTAAATACTAGCATTCTTCTATATCCTTTCAAGGAGGCATTGGACAGTAGAAGCCACTTGTGGTCACCCACCACGAGTCGTGGTGTCTACCGTGAGGTACCCTAGTTGTTTTTTGGTAGTGAACTAGATGACTCATGGCCTGTGAGCACGAGTCATCCAGTCCCTCGTAGGGACTGGCAGTCAGCCAAATTCTGCGATTTTAGCAAGGGCCTTTCCGTAATTCCTAAGTCCTAGGGCCTAGACTACATCGTTTAATGATTTATTTGGTGGGTTTTAAGAGGGGAAAAACCTATTCTAAGTTAACTCCTTCCATGCATGCGAACTTGAGAGGTTGAAGAGGTGATTCAAGGCTAGTATTCAAGATTTCCACCCAATTTCCTCTTGAATAATCAAAGATTTGGTGGAATCAATCCATTCCAGGTATGTAGGGTTATGAGTGGGTGTTTCCTTCCACCCCTATGCCCAATCTCTATCTAAGTATGAGAAATTCCTATGATCAAGTTATGGAGTTTTCAACCAATTGCATAATTCTTCAATTTCTATACATGGGTACGAATAAATTATGTTTCTATTGATGAATTGTGAAGCTTGGGAAGATTCTCAAATCGTTTTCAATCAAAATTGTGTTTTCTAGTTTTATGGAATTAAAGGCCCATGGATGAGAAGTTCATGAAAGAAGAGAATGATGAGGAATGTATGATGTTGATGGAATTTGATGATGAAAAACATGTTTCTAAAGCTACCCATGATTATGATATTGTTTTCAAAAATCAATTGAGTAGATTCATGCATGATAAAGTTTTGGGCAAAGCCCTTATATTGAGTATGATGATGTAGTATCTCTAAAGTAAGCTTACCACATAGTTTTGGAATAAAGGCTCCCACTTATCTTTGAGCTTTTGGTATGTTTCAAGATAAAGTTTCTCATGTGCATGAATTCACAATTGAGACGTATGTTATTGTTGAGGTTCATGTTCATACGATGTTGAGTCTATGCATGATTTCATTATTGAGCTTTTTCAATAGACAATGTTGAGCTTCGTTTCCATACAATGTTGATTTTATGCATGATTTCATTGTTGTGCTTTATCAATAGATGATGTTGAGCTTCGTTATATACAATGTAGAGCATTGCATGTTTTGGGAGAAGAGTCTAGCACCGAGCGGGCTAAGGGTCGATCACCCTATGCCCTAGAACTATGCGCCAATGTAGGTTGATACTATTATAGTATTGGGACCTCCTTTGTGAGCTATCCCCAGCCCTAATGGCCCATGAGCTTGATATCAATATCATGGTAGCATCCTTAGCCCTGGAAAGGTTTTGGACGGCTCTGCTCACTTGAGTGTAATAGTCGGGACCACGTAAACTCTATCATGGTATGTCGGTTAAGTGATTAGTCTCCCATTGTCTATATGATTAAGATTTGCATATTCATTACTTATGGTTATTATTTTATACATGCATGTTCTAAAAGCAAGGTTTGACTCATTGTTCAGCTTTTTTTATAAATTTCATATTTCAGCTTTGAGTTATTCGAGTCAATTATGATGTTATGAAGCTATGCATTGTCATGTTATGAAGAGATTATGATTTCTGAAAGAATGCATGCAAGCCCTCATCTCAGATTTGAAAGCTTATGATATTTTATGAAAGGCTTTAAATGATTTACTTTACTTAAGTGATTTTGCTTACCTTGCATACTTGGTACATTTCACGCTTGTGAAAAGTACTTACAATTTTCAAGCGATTTAGTCCTTCCAAATCTGGCTTATTATTTCCAAAGACCTGCAACACCTCCTCTCTTGCACGTACTTGCNACCCGGCTCTCAGGTTCATCCTCTCTCTTAGACAGTTCAACAGAGTTAGCATCTTCTTATTGGTGAATCCTCATCTTTTGAGGACCAGACTATCTATCTTTTCCTTATTTATTTTTGTTTTCCTTATGTATTTTCAGCTTCAGTATTGTTGAGTTACTTGGGGTCTTGTCCCATCAACTCGTCCAGATTAGAGGCTTTTTGAACTTATGTATATGTTCAACTTCGGATGCTTATTCTTATTGTATGTTGAGTTAGACTTTCGATGAGTTTATATTGTTGATTCTTCAGTTGATTGATTGAGTTAGATGTATGCTTATGCCATGGGTTGACTTGGGGCCTCTCGGGGTCCCTTGTCTCGTGTCTATGATCTGGGCCTCCGTTTGGGTCGTGACAAACTTGGTATTAGAGCCATAGGTTTGAAGTGTCTTAGGATCTCTAAAAACCGTGTTAAGTAGAGTCTTTTTCCTGGGTGTGAAGCATGCCACACTTATGACAAAGAGGCTACAACACGTTTAGGAAATGTTCCCTTCCTTCATGATCTATGTCGCGCGATGAAAAGTCTTTCTATCCTTATAATTCGTGCTATTCGCGATCGCACAATCATGGCTCCTCGAAGAATGAATGGTAGGAGAAATGGAAATGGTGTAGGCCACGAGAATGGCAACAGTGATGGGCATCAGCTAGCCCCACCAGATCAGGAGCCTTAAGCACCGGAGCCAGCTGCCCATGCTGAGTTCCGGGCCGCTATTCAGATGTTTGCGCAGGCCTTGACTGCTCAGGTCAATTAGCAGGCCGTTGCTCATGTTCCACAAAATGGAAACACAGCGGTGGCTCGAGTCAGAGACTTCTTGAGGATGAACCTGCCAGAGTTCCTTGGGTCCAAGGTAGATGAGCACCCACATGAGTTTGTGGATGAAATTGTCAAGATCACCCAAGTCATGGGGGTGAATGGGGTTGAGTGCGCTGAGTTAGCCTCTTATCAGCAAAAAAGGGTCGCGCATATCTGGTTCCATCAATGGAAGGATAGCAGGGTCATAGGAGTAGGTCCGGTCACTTGGGAAGAGTTCCAGGTTGCATTTCTAGACCGGTTCTTCCCTCGGGAGATGAGGGAGTTGAAAATAACTGAGTTCGTCAATTTGGAGCAAGGCAAAATGACTGTTCAAGAGTATTCCCTTGAGTTCACTCGCCTATCAGAATATTCCCTAGAGTTGGTAGCCGATCAGATGATGTGAGTGAGTAAGTTTGTCCATGGGATAGTAGGTTATTTGGACAAAGATTGTAGGACTTCCATGCTCCACCGGGGTATGGACTTTTCTCACATAGTTTTGTATGCCCAGCAGATGGAGGCGGCACATTCGAGAGAAAGGGAGTCCAAGAGGGCCAGGACCAAGGACCACAGATTCTCTCAGCAAAAGTCCAGTGGTGGGCACCGACAGCAGACTCACAAGAGATCATCAGCCCCGGCATCTTCGGCATTGAGTGTGCCATCCAGGCCTAGACATGATCAGAGAGGGCGAGCAACAGGCTCGAGGGGTCAGAGTAGCAGACCCGTAGATTCTAGCATCCTAGCCTATCACAGATGTGGTCGGGGGCACACAGGCCAGTTCTTGGCAGGTTTAGGTGCATGTTTCGGGTATGGGTAGCCCGGACACATGCTTAGAGATTGTCCAACTATGAGGCAAGATTAGGTTGGGGGCTGAGGCCCAGCTTCTAGTTTAGCAGCCCCTCCCGTACGCTCAGCACATCAGGGAGCATCTACTAGCACAGCTGGCGTTCAGCGCCAGAACAAATTCTATGCTTTAGCATCCTAATAGCAGTAGGAGGTCTCCCCGAATGTGGTCACTGGTATGTTGCGAGTTTTCCATAGTTATGTATATGCTTTGCTAGACCCGGGGCCTACCCTGTCTTTTATGACACCTTATGTGGCCAGTAGCTTCGGAGTCAGTCCCGATGTCTTGTCAGAACCCTTCTCAGTTTCCACTCCAGTGGGTGACTCAGTTATAGCTAAACGGGTATATAGGGGTTGCCCAGTCTCAGTACTTCTGAAGCTCACCTAAACATACTTGATAGAGTTAGCCATGACCGATTTTGATGTTATTCTCAGAATGGATTGGTTATTTGCATGCTATGCTTAAGTTAATTGTAGAACCCTGGAAGTAGAGTGCAGATTTCCGAGTGAGCTAGTCTTAGAATGAAAGAGTAGTTCAGCTGTGCCTGTAGGTCGATTCATTTCTTACCTTAAGGCTAGGAAGATGATAACTAGGGGTTGCATGTACCATCAAGTTAGGGTTAAGAATGTAGAATCTAAAACCCCGACTATCCAGTCTGTCCCAATAGTACGTGACTTTCCAAAGGTCTTTCCTGATGATTTGCCAAGTGTTCCTCCCGAGCGGGAGATTGATTTTGGTATTGATCTTCTTCCCGAAACCCAGCCTATATCTATTTCACCCTAAAGGATGGCTCCAACCGCGCTAAAGTAGTTGAAGGATCAGTTAAAGGACCTATTAGATAAAGGCTTCATCAGACCGAGCAAGTCTCCGTGGGGTGCACCTGTTTTATTTGTACAGAAGAAGGATGGTTCGCTTCAGATGTGCATTGACTATCGACAATTGAACAAGGTCACCATTAAGAACAGGTATCCTTTACCTAGGATCGATGATCTGTTTGATTAGCTTCAGGGTGTCAAGAGTTTCTCAAAGATAGATGTCAGGTCCGGGTATTATCAACTCAGGGTTCGGGAGGGCGACATCCTGAAGACCTCTTTCAGGACTCGGTATGGTCACTACGAATTTATTTTTATGTCTTTTGGACTAACCAATGCCCCTGAAGCTTTTATGGATCTAATGGACAGGGTGTTCAGGGCATATTTGGACATGTTCGTGATTGTGTTCATTGACGACATCCTTATATACTCTCGGAGCGAGGAAGAGCATGCCGCTCACTTGAGAGTAGTGCTTCAGACCCTCAAGGATTGTCAGTTATCTGCAAAGTTCAGCAAGTGTGAGTTTTGGTTGGACTCTGTGGCATTTTTTGTCCATGTGGTACCAGGTGAGGGTACAAAGGTAGATTCTCAGAAAATTGAGGCGGTGAAAAATTGGCCTAGACCGGTGAATCCTTTGAATATTCGGAGTTTCTTGGGTTTAGCTAGCTACTACTAGCGGTTTGTTGAGGGCTTCTCATCTATTGCAGCACCGCTGACCAAGTTGACCTAGAAGAAGGTAAAGTTCCAATGGTCATAGGCTTGTGAGAAAAGCTTCCAAGAGTTGAAGGCTCGACTCACTTTAGCACTAGTGTTGACCCTACCTGAGGGTACCGATGGTTTTGTGGTGTATTGTGATGCTTCGAGAATCGGACCTGGGTGTGTGTTGATGCAACATGAGAAAGTGATAGCATACGCCTCACGACAGTTGAAGGTCCATGAGAAGAATTACCCGACCCATGACCTTGAGTTGGCCGCATTGGTATTCACATTGAAGATATGGTAGCATTACTTGTATGGGGTCCACGTGGATGTATTCACAGATCACAAGAGGTTGCAATATGTGTTCACGCAGAAAGATCTCAATTTTCAGCAAAGGAGGTGGTTGGAGATACTAAAGGACTACAACATGAGTATCCTTTACCACCCGGGTAAGGCTAATGTGGTATAGGACGCACTTAGTAGGCTCTCTATAGAAAGTGTGTCCCAAGTGGATGAGGGAAAGAAGGATTTGGTGGAAGATGTCCACCGACTTGCAAGGTTAGGAGTTAGATTGGTCGTCTAGATCGATGACGGCATTGTTGTGCAAAATAGATCGGAATCATCCTTGGTGACTGATGTGAAAGCTAGACAAGATGAGGATCCGATTTTGGTAAAGTGAAAGAAGCTGTTCGAAGTCAGAAGGTGGAGGCCTTCTCCCAAGGGGGAGATGGTGTGTTGCGGTACCAGGATCGTCTATGTGTTCTAGATGTTGATAATTTGAGGGGCCGGATATTGCATGAGGCTTATGGATCGAGGTACTCTATTCATCCCGGTGCCACCAAGATGTATCATGATTTGCAGGAATATATCGGTGGAACAACATGAAGAAGGATATTGCTAAATTCGTAGCCAGGTGCCTGAATTGTCAACAAGTAAAGGCCGAGCATCAAAGACCGGGAGGCGTACTTCAGGATATCAACATTCCTACTTTGAAGTGGGAAGAGATTAATATGGATTTCATAACAGGTTTTCCTCGCACCCATAGACAATATGACTCTATTTGGGTTGTGGTGGACAGGTTGACCAAGGCTGCTCATTTTCTACCAGTCAAAACTACCGATTCAGCGGAGGACTATGCCAAGTTATACATTCGAGAGTTGGTTTGGTTGCATGGAGTGCCCTTGTCCATTATATCGGATAAAGGTACTCAGCTTACCTCCCAATTTTGGAGGTCCTTCCAAAAGGGACTTGGTACTCACGTCAAGCTTAGCACAACATTCCATCCGCAAATAGATGGTCAGGCGGAGGGGACTATTCAGACTCTCGACGACATGTTGATAGCATGTGTGATGGATTTCAAAGGTAGTTGGGATGATCACTTGCCCCTGATCGAGTTTTCTTAAAATAACAGTTATCACTCCAGTATCCAAATGGCACCGTTCGAGGCTCTCTATGGGCGGAGGTGTAGATCGCCCATCGGATGGTTTGAGGTTGGTAAGGCAGCTATGATAGGGCTAGATTCGGTTCATGGGGATATGGTGAAGTTTCAATTGATAAGAGACAGGATAAAAACCGTTCAGAGCCGTCAAAAGTCATATGTTGATATAAGGAGGAGAGAGTTAGGGTTAGAGGTGAATGATTGGGTATTTCTGAAGGTGTCTCCCATGAAGGGAGTCATGCTGTCCAGAAAGAAAGGAAAACTCAGTACCCGCTATGTTGGTCCCTACCGGGTTACGAGAAGAGTTGGCAAGGTAGCGAATGAGTTGGACTTGCCCTCAGAGTTATCTTCCGCGCATCCTGTGTTTCATGTATCGCTTTTGAAGAAATGTTTGGGAGATCCAGCTTTAGTGGTTCCAGTGGATAGTGTTGGTTTAAAGGATAAGCCTTATCTATGAAGAGGTTCCGGTAGGAATACTATATCGACAGGTTCGAAGGTTACGAAACATAGAAGTATCTTCAGTTAAAGTATTATGGAGGAATTAGCATGTAGAAGGAGCTACGTGGGAGGCCGAAGCAGATATGATGGCTAAATACCACACTTATTCTCTACCAACTCAGTTCCGACTTGAGGTATCAATTTTTCTCTATGACTCTAATCAGTTTCCATGTTTAGTTCATGTGTGCAAGTTTTTTTTTAGGTTATGATAGATCTATGTGATGTCTGAATTCAGTTCAACTATATAGTTCTTTTCGGAAGTAGTCATTCCGCCAGTTTTCAGTTTAAATGATCAGTTGTTTGCATATGATGATTGCATGTCTCTGTGTTTTCTATGTGTTTCTAATATTCGAGGATGAATGTTACTAAGGGGGAGATATTGTAATACCCCGAAAACCCAAGGATCAAACCAGGGAGTCAAAATGGAGAAAAACTGAAAATTTGCACCAGATCACAGAATGAATCATAAGGAGGCTCGTGAGGAGTGACCACGAGTCGTGAAGTGACTCGTGGTCCAACAAGATTGGCATGGTGTGTTGAGAAGACCATGGGCATGACCACGAATCATGGTCAGGCCTCACGCCTCGTGAGGTCTCTAGTGGCCTAAGCTGGTTGTTCGGCAAGGAGGCATTGGGCAGTAGAAGCCACGGATAGTGACCACGAGTCGTGGTCACCCACCACGAGTCGTGGTGTCTACCGTGAGGTCCCCTAGTTTTTTGGGAAGTGAACTAGATGTTCGGTGCTGTGGTGACTACACGCAAGTGCACGTGGTCGAACAAGTAGTAAAGTAGCTCAATTCAAGCCAAGTATCGATCCCACAGGGACTGAGCTACGGTACTAATTAACTTAAGCGTCAGTGAACTATGTCTTTATGAATGCAGACAACCAGATAAATATTGTTTTAAGAGTTTAAGTTTACTAAGTAATGAGAATCTAAGTCAAGATTATAATTTGAGTCTGAACAATAGCAATGAGCAAGCTGAGGTTAAAACAAACA
>JACEIK010005940.1:54914-75299 GCA_018107945.1 Datura stramonium
ACATGGATGTGGTTTACGGGGTTTATGCTCTTGATTAGGGACTTTCATACCTCTAATCATTTGATCCAACTTAGCTTCACAACTACTTCTACGAGTGGTGTAGTGATAATTCTAAGCCAGTGTCTTGCTCTCATCCCGTTTTAGCAACCAAGCAAGGCAAGATAGGTATATTTTCTATCCTAACCACGAATCATATCTAAAGATTAGAACTTGCTCCCTATATTCCTATGTTCTTTCCTAGGGTTACTCTTTCAAGCTTTTACCTAAGCTTAACGCATTTTTTTTCATGGTGATCAAGCATAAAAACAACAATAATGAAGAATGGAAGATAAAACAACAATTAACAACTCAAACCAAAACCAATTCATGCAGTTACAATCATATCACGTGGCCTCAACCCTAGAGCAAGGGTTTTAACCACTCATATTTGTACGAATACTCAAAAACATCGTTAAAGTAGTGTACTTACAAGAAAAGGTGAAAGAGAACGTAAAATTGGTGAACCCTAGGTGAGTTGTTTGATTCTCCCTTCGCTTCTCTACAGTTTTCAGAAAATATTTCGTGACATTTGATTTTGGGAGCTAAGGGTTTAATTTATAGTAAATAGGGGATGTGCCAATTTTTGCCTGTCGTGGAATGGCTCCGTGGCATGGAGCTTAATGCGCCAATTTGCCTCCGTGCCATGGAGGTAAGCATAGGCTCATTGGAAATGCCTAAAAATGGAACTTGGCCGAGGCATGGCGCGATGGCCAACGTGGCACGGTGCATGTGCTGCGCGATGGCCAACGTGGCACGGCACATGTGTTGCGCGATGGCCTGCGTGACACGGCCTTGTCGCGCCAATGCGCCTAACGTGGCACGGCGCTAGTGCGCAGGCGCCATGGTTTTCTGCTTCCTTTTGCACGCCTGGCATTGGCGTGGCACGGCGTTGGGCGCGGCACACGCATAGCGTGGCACGCTGCCTGGCGCGACCAGCCTTGCCATGGCATGCTTCCTTGCCGACTTTTGCAATTTGCTTCCAATTCCATTCCTCCACTTCACCCACCATTATTTAGTCCCTCAAATGCATTTTTCACCTACAAAACAAGGACTAATCATGTTTGTTAGTATGCATCCCAATTTAGATAAAGTCACATAGTTAAACTGAATTCAGACGTCACATACATTTACCATATAATAAAATAAAGTTGTACACATGAACTGAATGGGAGAAGCTGATTAAAGGTTTAGGGAAAATCTGATACCACAAACTGAAACTGAGACGGTAGGGAACAAATGAGGGTATTTAGCTATCATATCTTCTTCGTCTTCCCACATAGCTCCCTCAACATGTTGATTCCTCCATAATACCTTAACTAAAGCTACTTCTTTGTTCCTTAGCTTATGTACTTGATTATCTAAGATTTCCACCGGGATTTCTTCACAATGAGGTTGTCCTTCACACTATTGCTGTCTACTAGAACTACCAAGGCTGGATCACCCAAGCATTTCTTCGAAAGTGACACATGAAAGACGGGATGTACTGAAGATAGCTCCGGAGGCAAGTCCAACTCATACGCCACCTTGCCAACTCTTCTCACAACCTGATAGGGGCCAACATAGCGGGGACTGAGTTTACCCTTCCTTCCGAACCACATAACTCCCTTCATGGGAGATACCTTTAGAAATACTCAGTCGTTCACATCAAACTCCAAATCTCTTCTCCTCACATCAGCATACGATTTCTGATAACTCTGAGCGATTTTCAACCGGTCCCTTATCAACTGAACCTTCACCATCGTCTCCTGAACCGAATTTGAGCCTATCATGGCTTCCTCACCAACCTCAAACCATCCGATGGGAGATCTACACCTCCACCCGTAAAGAGCCTCGAACGGTGCCATCTGGATACTAGAGTGGTAACTGTTGTTATAAGCAAAATCGATCAAGGGAAAATGATAATCCCAACTACCTTTGAAATCCATAACATATGGCCTCAACATATCCTCAAGGGTATGAATGGTTCATTCTTCTTTGCCATCTGTTTGCGGATGGAAGTCTGTATTGTTCTTAACTTACGTCCCAAGTCCCTTTTGAAAAGAACGCCAGAATTGAGAAGTAAACTGAGTACCTCGGTCTGAAATAATAGATAATGGCACTCCATGAAGTCAAACTAACTCCCGAATATACAACTTAGCATAATCCTCCACTGAATCCATGGTCTTGACCGGTAGGAAGTGTGCCATCTTAGTTAGCCTATTCAACACCACCAAAATGGAGTCATAGCGTCGGCGAGTACAAGGTAGGCCTGTAAAAAAGTCCATATTAATCTCTTCCCACTTCCATGTGGGGATGCTGATATCCTGAAGTATGCCTCCCAGCCTTTGATATTCGACTTTCACTTGCTGGCAGTTTGGGAATTTTGCTACGAACTCCACAATATGTTTCTTCATAGCATCCCACCAATAGGTTTCTTGCAAATCCCGATACTTTTTTGTGGATCCTGTATGAATAGAATATCTGTAACCATGCACCTCATGTGATATCCGAACTCTCAAATTATCAACGTCCGGAACAGATAGTCGACCCTGGTATCATAGCACACCATCTCCCCCTGGGAGAAGACCTCCACATTTTTACTCCCCACTGCCTCCTTCAACTTCCTCAATATTGGATCCTCATCCTACCTGGATTTAACATCAACCACCAAGGAAGATTCTGACCTGTTATGTACAACAACACCGCCATCGGTTGAATCGATCAACCTAACTCCCGACCTTGTGAGTCGGTGGACATCCCTCACCAACACCTTCTTTCCCTCATCCACGTGGGACACACTTTTCATAGAGAGTCTACTAAGCGTACCTGTAACCATATTAGCCTTTCCCGGGTGGTAAAGGACATTTATGTCATAGTCCTTAAGTAACTCCAACCACCTCCTTTGCCGAAGATTTAGGTCTTTCTGCGTGAACACATATTGCAAGCTCTTGTGATCCGTAAATACATCTACGTGGACCCCATACAAGTAATGCCGCCATATTTTCAATGCAAACACCACCGCAACCAACTCAAGATCATGGGTCGGGTAATTATTTTCATGGACCTTCAGCTTTCTCGAGGCATGTGCTATTACATTCCCACGCTGCATCAACGCACATCCCAGTCCAACTCTTAAAGCATCACAATAGACAACAAAGCCATTAGTACCCTAGGGTAATGTCAACACTGGTGCTGAAGTGAGTCAGGTCTTTAACTCTTGCAAGCTTTTCTCACAAGCATTTGACCGTTGGAATTTCACCTTTTCCTAAGTCAACTTGGTCAAAGGTTCCGCCATAGATGAAAAACCCTCCAAAAACCTTCTATAATAACCTACTAGGCCCAAGAAACTCCGGATTTATGAAGGATTCCCGGTCTAGGCCAATTCTTTACCGCCTCTATCTTCTGGGAATCTACCCTTTTGCCTTCGCTTGATACCACATGACCCAGAAATGCTATCGAATTCATCCAAAATTCACACTTGCTAAACTTTTCATAGAACTGACGATCCTTGAGGGTTTGCAGCACTATTCTCAAATAAGTGGCATGCTCCTCCTCGCTCCTGGAGTATATAAGAATGTCGTCGATGAACACGATCATGAACATATCCAAATATTGTTTGAACCCCCTGTTCATCAGGTCCATCAAAGTTGTAGGAGAATTGGTTAACCCAAAATATTATAACAACAAATTCGTAGTTACCATACCAAGTCCTGAAAGCGGTCTTCGAGATGTCACTCTCCCGAACACTGAGCTGATGATACCCAGACCTGAGGTCGATCTTGGAAAAGCACTTGGCACCCTGAAGCTAGTCAAACAAATGATCGATCCTAGGTAAAGGGTACCTATTCTTGATGGTAACCTTGTTCAACTACTGGTAGTCAATACACATGTGAAGGGAACCTTCCTTCTTTCAAACAAATAGAACTGGTGCACCCCATGGAGACTGGCTCGGTCTAATGAAGCCCCTGTCCAACAGATCCTTTAACCGATCCTTCAATTCCTTTAGCTCGTCTAGAGACATCCCATAAGGAGGGGTAGAAACAAGTTGCGTATCTGGCAATAGATCAATACCGAAATCAATTTCCCTTTCCGAAGGGACACCTGGAAAATCCTCAGGAAACACCTCCGAGTATTCGCACACCACCAGAACTGACTGAATAGTCGGGGTCTCGGACTCCACATCCTTAACCCTAACTAGGTGATACATGCAACCCTTAGAGATCATCTTCCTAGCCTTAAGATAGGAAATAAACCGACCTGCTGGCACTACCAAACTACCCTTCCACTCCATAACTGGCTCACCAGGAAAACGAAACTCCATGGTACGGGTTCTACAATTAATCGAGGCTTAACATGCAAACAACCAATCGATACCAAGAATAATGTCAAAGTCAGTCATGGCCAACTCTACCAAATCTGTGGAGGTAACCTTATGTAGAACAGTAATGGGGCAACCTCTATATGCCCACCTAGCTACAACTAAATCACCGACTAGGGTAGACACGGAGAATGGTTCTGACAGAATTTCAGGACTAACTCCAAAACTACTAGCAATGTAAGGAGTCACGAAAGAAAATGTAGCTCCCAGGTCTAGCAAGGCATAAACATCAATATGAAAGAAACGCAACATACCAGTGACCACGTCTGGCGAAGTCTCCTGCTCCTGGCGCGAGGCAAGGGCATAGAATCGATTTTGGTGCTGACAGCCTCCCCCACTAGTAGATGCTCCCTATGGAGATGAACGGGATTGAGTTGCTGCTATCCTGGTGGTCTGTGCACGACCTTTATCATCACCTTGTCTAGCATATGGGCATGCTCGACGCATGTGGCCAGGTATACCACACCCAAAACAGACATCTGAACCGAGCAGGCACTCCCCAGTGTGACTCTTGTCGCACTTCCCGTAGGCTGGAGAGGTATACTCTAACTGAGTGCCCCTCTGATCCCTCGATCCTGAAGCCCTGCTCCTCTTATCACCCAAAGGTATGGATGGAACACTAGCTGATGATGGTGCTAGGGCTAGTGACCTCTGCTAAAACTGTGGACGGTAGCCACCTCCAGACCTCTGATGTGAAAACCCACGACTATCCGTTTGATTCCTCTTTGACTCCCTCTCCCTCGCATGAGCCGCCTCCATCTACTGGGCGTACAACACTATGCGAAAAAAGTCCATATCCTGGTTGAGCATAGCAGTCCTGTAGTCCTTGTCTAAATAACCGGCCACACAATGAATAAATCGGCTCACCCGCGCCTTCTGATCCATCACCAACTCTGGGGTGTACTTCATCAAATGAGTGAACTCAAGTGAATACTCCATATCTGACATCTTTCCTTACTTGAGGTTAACAAACTCAGCTACTTTCAACTCCCTCATTTCCCAAGGGAAGAATCTATCAAGAAAAGACATGTGAAACACATCCCAGCTGATAGGGCCTGTTGCCACTGCCCTATTGTTCTTCCATTGCTTGTGCCAAATATGAGCGACCTACTTTAGCTGATAAGAGGCCAAGTCCATACACTCCCAATTTGCCACTCCCATAACCTTAGTGACCTTCAGGATCCCCTCAATGAACTCGTGTGGATCCTCATCCACCTTCGACCCCGTGAACTTAGGAGGGTTCATCCTCAAGAAGCCTCTAATCCCAGCTGCCACCGCATTACCATTTTGTGGAACCTGAGCAACAGCCTGTTGGTTGACCTGAGCGGTCAAGGCCTGCACCAACATCTGAATCGCCACTCAAAACTCGGCGTGGGCAGCTGGCTCTAGTTCCTGGGGCTCCAAAACATGTGAGGCTTGCTGATGCCCATGATCATTGCCATCTTTGTTCCTTCATCATTTCCATTCCTCCTTCCGTTTATTCTTCTAGGAGCCATAATTCTGCAATCGTGAATCGCACGAATTAGAAAGATGGAAAGGCTTTTTATTGCATGACATCGAACATGAAAGAAGGGAACATTTCTTAAATGTTTAGTAACCTTTTAATCATAGGTGTGGCGTGCTTCACACCCATGAAAAAGGCTCTACCTAACGCGTCTTTTAGACACCCTAGGACACTTCAAACCTATGGCTCTAATACCAAGTTTTCACGACCCGAACATACACCCGGATTATAGACACGGGACAAGGGACCTCGAGGAAGCCAAGTCGACCCATGGATCATGCATACAACTCATCCCATTCAATTAAGCGAAATGATAATCATGAATATATAGCGGAAATGTACTCATAACATAGAATCAATAAATACCAAATGTTTACACAGCTGGATACTACATACTTGTCTTAGAGCCTCTAAAACATGAGATGGGTTGATGGGACAAAATCCCAACTAACCCGACCAGTGCGGAAACATAAAAAACATGAAAGTATATAAAATAGCCCTCGAAATATGAGGACTCACCAATGAGCTGAAAGTGTAAGTTGAGACTGCCTAACGGTGAGGATGAGCCTGAGATCCGGATCCTGTATCATGAGATGATACATCATACAAAGTATGTGGTCAGTACGTGGAATGTAATAAGTGTGCAAGTAAAGTAAAATTCATAAATAGACAGAGGAGAAGGGCATCATGCTTTCATCAAAATCTTCATAAAAATCATAAGGCTCAAGGCTTTCAAATCATTCATAATTGTTCATTATCATAATCGTAAGAAAACTTTATCAAAACATAACTTGAGACAATAACATAAACATAGCAATGCATAAAACATGTGGAACAATGGGAGGACACATCATAATCGACACCATCATGGTAGAGCCTTTCATAATGCCCCACTATCTCGCTCAAGTGGGTAGAGCTGACCCTGGCTTGCCAGGTGAGGGTCATGCATAAGGCGTGATATAACATTTGNTCATTTTCATAATATCATAACATTTACAACCCACGGTGGCACGTGGTTATGAGACACCGATGTAGTCCTTTGAACGTTGGGCTGCTCGGTGCTAGACACGGCTCCCAAAAACATGCATATAGGCTCATACATTAATTATTAAAATCATGCATATAATTCATTGGCTAAGATATAACATTTATCATCATGGATCCCCTTTAAAACATGCTTAGCCAAGAATCAAGACCCTTTTTATCGGCCAACATCATAAATCGATAAATCATGAAATTCATTTCATCAATCATAAATCATTATTCATCATATGGGCATTGCCCAATGCTTCCTTGTACTCAATTCTTTCAAAGTATGCTCATAAACATGGGTAACTTGGATTCAAGCATTTCCATAATCAATAACTTAAAAAAATGAATTTTCATCATAAATCATAATTTCTATGAACTTCCATAAATGTGCATTTTGGATTCAAAAGATTGAAACATGAATTAAAGAAAATAATAATAAATCCTTTCCATCATTCATAATTTAGTAATTAACACTCAATTAAGTCATACCCATAAAGAGAAATCACATTGTCATGCTTTGGGTAAAACTCCATGGAATTTGAATAGGAGAATTCATGACTTCAATTGAAATTGGGCATAGTTGAGGAAGAATTTCACCCATTGTAAAACCCTACATACCTGGGAATAGATGGACCTGAGGTTTCTTGAACACCCACCAAGAAATTTTAAGAAAATTTGGAGAAGAAGGCCTTGAATCTTCGAAAACCTCTCTAAAATCTTTGCATCAGAATGAGCATGCAATGGGGACTAAACTCCTCTTATCACACTCAGCAATTATCCAAAACATCATAGTTTAGGCCTTAGGGACATAAGAAGTTATGAAAACACCCTCTTTAAAACGCAAGAAATTTTTGGTCGCCAGTCCTCACAAGGGACCTAACGGGTCGTTGCCACAGGGCACGACTCGTTGCCTCGATCCGTTGAGTCCACTGCCCGAATCTCCAAGGGAACCCCACGAGAGTTTTCACGAGTCGTGAGGTCAGACCACGACTCATGGTCACCTTTCGTGGCCTACGCTTCCCATCCCCATCTTGCCAAACCTCCACAGTTGACCACAGGTGACCTCACGAGTCGCGAGGACTGTCCACGACTCATGGTCAAACTCGCGGCCTCCTCACTCAAACTTTGCCAAACCAAGCTGACCAGGAGTCACTTCAAGACTCTTGGTCACTCCTAACGACTCACCTCACGAGTCGTTCTATGACTTGGTGCGTATTTTTAGTTTTTCTCCTTTTTTACTTTTGGGTCTGATCCTTGGGTTCCCGGGGTATAACAACAGTTGAGAAATGAGTACAACATATGGCATAGAGGTGCAGGCCTCTCTTTCCTTTCGCTTCATTTGCCGAGCAACAATCTCCCCAAAGTTAATGGGGACTCCGAACATGATGCAGGCTATGAGAATCATCGTCTCCAAGCTGAACCTCTGTTCTATTTTAGAGGGAATGATGCATCTAAAGATGAAATCCAACCATAACTTGGCCTTAAAATTCAGATCATGGCGAGAAATTTTGCCACCCATAGAAGCCCAAAGTGGAGTGTCAACTGCAATTATGGGGGCTATCCAAATTAACTAGTTTTTCATGTCCACAATTTTGTCCATGTACTCTAAGCTAGTGTTGATTTCATCTCCCTAGAATAGATAGTTAATCGCTGTCATAGTTATGTCAAACTCCACCCCTCGACCATGACTAATGGTAGGAAGGGGACTTCATTGATTTTGCCTCTATGTTTCATACTATCCTACCTAGCTTGGTAGGAAGCATAGAACTCCGGCACCAAGCTGGGGTAGTAGTCTGGGAGAGGATTGGTGAAAGCGTGCCATTTCCTATCTATGAACTGAGAAGTGATTTTGGGAAGGTCACCGCATAGTCCTGCCAAATGAAACCTTTTTTCCACCGTTATCGACCGGCCATTGCATATGTCGTAGTGCCCTTTCATGTCGGGAACACAGAACATGATGGCCTCCCTAGAGTTGGCAGATGTTGCGGATTCCTTGGCTTTACCTCTGCCTTTGGGGGTTGAGGAGGCTGGGCTTTGCCCTTTCCGGTGTTCCTGGATGAAGTCATGTTTCTACATGCATGATGTTAGTGGCAGCTACAATGCGTTGAAATGAAATAACTAACACTACTCTAAAATTGAAATGAGAATTAGAGTTCTCCCATTAGAGGTCGGGTACCGGGTATCACTCACATCACTATCAGAGATTAGAAACCCTAGCACCTTCGACAACCAGTACTCTGTATAAGCCTAGAGTAAGGGAGATTACATAACCATTGTGTGTGAGTTGTGGAAAGAACCACTTGGGAGTATGCATGACTGGTTCAGATGTTTGTTTTTGGTGCGAAAAGGTAGGTCATAAGCACCGAGATTGCGCAATGACTAAGAGAGGCGAGAGTAGATTCTCGACAACCTCTTCAGCAGCTTCGATAGCCCACTCGTTCCAGCAGGGTGAATCCTCTAACCCAGGAGGCGGACATCGTCAAAACCGCTCTTATGCAGTAGCAACCCATCAGGATAATGGCAAGGCGCTAGTAGTGGCCACAGGTATGTTGTGAATCTTGTGTTGTCCCCTTATATTTTGCCAACCTTAGTACTGAATAAGAAGCTCTGTTGTGATTGTGATAAGAGATTGTTGATGTGTAATGTGAGTGCTATTAGTATAAGGCTTGTGGTGAAGGCTAGAAGTGAAAGAGGAGTTAAGAATTAGTAATTCAGCCTGACCTGAAGTAAGATTCGGGAGCCTTAGGCTAATGGCTTTAAGCTAAGGGGGAGATAGTGAGTATGTGAAGAAAGTCGGACCTTGAGAATGCTCATAAAGGGAATTTAGCCTTACCAGTTGCAGTATGTTGATCTCTACTAAGTTTAGATAACGTCCCTTGTATCTCGGTTAGAGTTAAGTTATGTCTATTCCTATATGCAAATCCCCGAGGTTTAGAAGTAACCGTTTCAGTCAGTGATGCCAGTCTTTCCCCATGAGTCCTTATTTCTTATCTTCATGTTATGAATCAGGTATGTGTGTTAAATCCATGTTATCTTATGTGTTCAGATTGAACTCAATCTTTGGAGGTTGTTTGTTAACTCAATAGAGTCAAATTATCTCATGTATATGCTCAGTCCTAGATGTCAGGGATGACTCATGCTTATGAAATCATTACTCTTAGTTATATTAGATATTATGAATCCTGACTTAGAATCGGAAGGAGATTTGAGAATGAAGGTTTAGTCTGTGCCAGATAAAAAGGGGAAAGAATTTTCTTCCAGTGTTTTGTCTAGTTTTATGCTGGTTTCAAGTTCTTCGGCCTCCCTTGAGTCATTGTATGCATGTTAGGTGTGAATATTCAAAGTTGGTGTATCAGGTTGGTCCGGAGTTAGATACTCCATTAGTGTTTATGTCATGACTCAAACGCAAACCCGGATTGTAGACACGGGACAAGGGACCCCGAGAGACCCCAAGTCGACCCATGGTACTTGCATACAACTAATCTTATTCAACTAAGAGGAACGAAAATCATAAAACATAGAGAAAACGTAATTATGGCATAACATCAGGATATACTGGACATATACACCGCTGAGCACTACATACTTTTCTGAAAGCCCCTAATACATAAGATGGGTTGATGGGACAACATCCCCAACTAACCCCACAAAAACTGAACATAAACAACATGAAAGTCTATCAAACGACCCTCGGAACATGAGGACTCACCAATAAGATGAAAGTGTAAGCTGAGATGGACTAAGGATGAGGATGAGCTTGAGATTCGGACCTTGTATCATGAAACGATACAGCATAAAAAGTATGCGGTCAGTACGTGGAATGTACCGAGTATGTAAGTTAAGTAAAATAGACATCTTAAAGTAAAATAAAGCTCATAAATAGACATATGAGAAGGACATCATGCTTACATCTTAATCTTCGTTATAAAACATAAGGCTCAAGACTTTCAAATCATTCATAAATCATTCGTAATCATAATCGTAAGTAAACATTTTCAAAACATAACTTGAGCCAATAACATAAATATAACAATGCATAAGACATGCAGAACAATGGGAGGACTCGTCATAACTGACACCATCATGGTAGAGCCTTTCATGATGTCCCACTATCTCGCTCAAGTGGGCAGAGCCAACCCTAGCTTTCCAGGCGAGGGTCGTGAATAAGGCATGATATCACATTTGAGGGGATCGTTATCAATACAATATATAACATTAGAACCCACAGTGGCACGTGGTTATGAGACACCAGCATAGTCCTTTGAACGACGGGCTACTCGGTGCTAGACACGGCTCCCAAAAACATGTATATAGGCTCATACATAAATCAATAATGTCACGCATTAAAATTCAATGGCTAAGATATAACATTTATCATCATTGATCCCTTTTAAAACATGCTTAGCCAAGAATCAAAGGCCCTTTTCATTGGCCAACACCATAAATAGGTAAATCGTGTAATTCACTTCACAAATCATAAATCATTCTTCAACATGTGGGCATTGCCCAATACTTCACCATATTTAATTCTTTCAAAATATAATCATAAAAATGGGTAACTTGGAAATCATACTTTTCCATCATCAATAACTCAAATTATGGAGTAGTCATCATAAATCATAACTTTCATGAACTTTCATCAAAATTTGGGCATGGGTGGGGAAGAATTTCACCCATTCTAAAACCCTACATACCTGGGAATGGATCGACCCAAAGATTCTTGAACACCCACAAACAAATTGATGAAAATTGGGGAAGAAGACCTTGAATCTCCCAAAAACCTCTCTAAAGTTCTTGCATGAGAATGGGCATGCATAAAGAACTTCACTCATCTTATCTCACTCAGATAAATAACCAAAATGACGTAGTTTAGGCCTTAGGAACATAGGAATTACAAAACATCCTTATTAAAACGCAAGAAATTTCTGGTCGCTAGTCCCCATGAGGGACCTAACAGGGTCATTTCCACAGGGAACGACTCATGGCCATGGTCCGTTGAGTTAACTACCCAAAATATCTAAGGAAAACCCACTGGTTGTGAGTTTAGACTACGACTCGTTGTAACCTTCCGTGGCCTACACTTCCCTTCCCAACTTGCCGAACCTCTAGGGTTGACCATGGGTGACCTCATGAGTTGTGAGCTTTGACCACGACTCGTGGTCAGGCCCGTGGCTTCCTCACTCAGGCCTTGCCAAACCATGCTGATCACGAGTCACCTCACGACTCGTAGTCACTCCTAACGACCAACCTCATGGGTCGATCTGTACCTGGTGCAAATTTTCAGTTTTTCTCCGTTTTTACTTCTGGGTATGATCCTTGGGTTCCCAGGGTATAACAATATCTCCCCCTTGGGAAAATTTTTCCTTGAATGTTAGAAACATGCAGAAAACTCAAAAACAAGCTATCACCATATACAATTACAGGTCATTTAAGCCGAAAACTGACGGAATAACTACCTCCAAAAAGAACTACATAGCTGAACTGAATTCAAACATCACATACATCTACCATATCATAAAACAAACTTGTACACATGAACTGAACAGGACAAGCTGATTAAGGGTTTAGAGAAAAACTAATACTTCAAATTGAAACTGAGCCGGTAGGGAACAAATAAGGGTATTTAGCTATCATATCTTCTTAGGCTTCCCACGTAGCTCCCTCAACATGCTGATTTCTCCATAAAATTTTTAACTGAAGCTACTTCTTTGTTCCTCAGCCTCTGAACCTGATGATCCAAGATCTCCACCGGGGTTTCCTCATAGCTAAGGTTATCCCTTACACCAACACTATCTACCGGGACTACTAAATATGGATCACCCAAGCACTTTTTCAAGAGTGATACATGAAAAACGGGATGAACTTAAGCTAATTCTGAAGGCAAGTCCAACTCGTACGCCACCTTACTAACTCTCCTCATAACCCGATAAGGACCAACGTAGCAGGGACTGAGTTTCCCTTTCTTTCCAAACCGTATGAATCCCTTCATGGGAGATACCTTTAGAAATACCCATTCATCCACATTAAACTCTAGATCCCTTCTCCTCACATCAGCATACGATTTCTGACGACTCTGAGCGGTTTTTAACCGGTCTCTTATCAACTGAATCTTCACCATCGCCTCATGAACCGAATCTGGTCCTATCATAGCTGCTTCGCCAACCTTAAACCATCTTACTAGAGATCTACATATTCGCCCATAAAGAACCTCGAACGGTGCCATCTAGATACTTGAGTGATAAATGTTATTATAAGCGAACTCGATCAAGGGCAAATGGCCATCCCAATTACCTTTGAAATCCATAACACATGCCCTCAACATATCCTCTAGGGTCTGAATGGTTCGTTCTTCCTTGCCGTCTGTTTGCGAATGGAAGGCTGTACTGAGCTTAACCCGCGTCCCAAGTCCTTTTTGAAAAGAACGCCAGAATTGAGAGGTAAACTGAGTACCTCGGTTTGAAATAATAGACAAGGGCACTCCATAAAGTCGAACCAACTCCCGAATATACAACTTAGCGTAATCATCCGCTGAATCCATGGTCTTGATCGGTAGGAAGTGTGCAGCCTTGGTCAACCTGTTGACCACCACAAAAATGGAGTCGTATTGTCGGCGAGTACGGGGTAGACCTGTAATAAAATCCATAATAATTTCTTCCCACTTCCAAGTGGGGATGCCGATATCCTAAAGTACACCTCCCTGACTTTGATATTCAACTTTCACTTGATGGCAGTTTGGACATTTAGCTACGAACTCCGCAATATCCTTCTTCATACCACCCCACAAATAGATTTCTCGCAAGTCTCGATACATCTTCGTGGATCCTAGATATATAGAGTATCTGGTACCATGTGCCTCATGCAATATCTGAACTCTCAAATTATCGACGTCCAGAACATATAGTCGACCCTGGTATCTTAGCACACCATCTCCCCCTTGGGAGAAGACCTCCACCTTCAGACTTCGCACCGCCTCCTTCAACTTCCTCAATATTTGTTCCTCATCTTTCCTAGATTTAACATTAACCACCAAGATGATTCTGACCCGTTATGCACACCAACACCGCTATTGGTCGAGTCGATCAATCTAACTCCCAGTCTTGCAATTTGGTGGACATCCTTCACTAACATCCTTCACTAACTCCTTCTTTCCCTCATCCATGTGGGACACACATTCCATGGAGAGCCTAGTAAGTGTGCATCCGCAACCAGATTAGCCTTGCCCGGGTGGTAGAGGACACTCATGTCGGAGTCCTTTAGATATTCCAACCACCTCCTTTGTCGAAGATTTAGGACTTTGTGTGTGAACATATATTGCAAACTTTTGTTATTCGTAAACACATCCACGTGGATTCCATACAAGTAATGCCACCATATCTTCAATGCAAACACCACCGCGACCAGCTCAAGATCGTGGGTTGGATAATTCTTTTCATGGACCTTCAGCTGTCTCGAGGCATATGATATTACCTTCCCACACTGCATCAACACACATCCCATCCCAATTCTCGAAGCATCACAATATATAACAAAGCATGAGTACCCTCGGGTAAGGCCAACATTGGTGGTGAAGTGAGTTGGGTCTTCAAATCTTGGAAGCTTTTCTCACAAGCATCCGACCATTGGAACTTGACATTTTTCTGAGTCAACATAGTGAAAGAGGCCGCAATAGATGAGAAACCCTCAACAAACCTTCGGTAGTAACTTGCTAGGCCCAAAAAGCTTCGAATTTCCGAAGGATTCACCGGTCTGGGCCAATTCTTCACCGCCTCGATCTTCTGGGAATCTACCCTCATGCCTTCTCTTGATACCAAATGTCCCAAAAATACCACCGAGTATAGCCAGAATTCACACTTGCTAAACTTTTCATACAGCTGACGATCCTTTAGGGTTTGCAGCACTATTCTCAAATGTGTGGCATGCTCCTCCTCCTCGCTCCGAGAGTATATCAAGATGTCGTCAATGAACACAATCATGAACATGTCCAAATATGCCTTGAACACCCAATTCATTAGACCATAAAGCTGCAGCGGCATTGGTTAGTCTAAAAGACATAACAACAAATTTGTAGTGACCATATCGAGTCCTGAAAGCGGTCTTCGGGATGTCACTCTCCCGCACTCTGAGTTGGTGATACCCGGACCTGAGATCAATCTTGGAGAAGAGCTTGGCACCCTGAAGTTGGTCATACAAATCACCAATCCTGGGGAAGGGGTACCTGCTCTTGATGGTAACCTTGTTCAATTGTCGATAGTCAATACGCATGAGAAAGGAATCATACTTCTTTCAAACAAATAGAACCGACGCACCCCATGGAGACTAGCTCGGTCTAATGAAGCCCTTATCAAATAGATCCTTTAACTGATCCTTCAATTCCTTTAGTTCGGCTCGGGCCATCCTGTAAGAAGGGATAAATATAGGCTTCATATCTTGCAATAAATCAATACCGAAGTCAATTTCCCTTTTGTGAGGAACATCGGGTAGATCGCCAGGAAACACCTCCGGATATTCACACACCACTGGAACTGACTAAATAGTCGGGGTCTCGGACTCCAAATCCTTAACTCTAACTAGGTGGTACATGCAACCTTTAGAGTTCATTTTCCTGGCCTTAAGATATTAAATAAACTGACCTGCTGGTACCGCTAAACTACCCTTCCACTCCAACACCGACTCACCCAAAAAACGAAATTCC
Organism: Datura stramonium; assembly: GCA_018107945.1. NCBI lineage: Eukaryota > Viridiplantae > Streptophyta > Magnoliopsida > Solanales > Solanaceae > Datura > Datura stramonium. The sequence goes on from JACEIK010005940.1 coordinate 70,539, forward strand.
ACTATACGGGTCCTACAATTAATTGAAGAATAACATGCAAACAACCAATCCATACCAAGAATAATGTCTAAGTCAGTCATGGCTAACTCTACAAAGTCTGCGGAGATTAACTTGTGTAATACCGTGACCGGGCACCCTCTATATACTCGCCTAGCTACAACTGAATTACCAATACGGGTAGAAACTGAAAATGGCTTTGACAAGGTATCGGGACTAATTGCTAGGCTATTAGCAATGTAAGGAGTCATGAAAGACAATATGGCTCCCAGATCTTGCAAGGCATAAACATCAATATGAAAGACACGCAACATACCAGTGACCACATCTGGCAAAGTCACCTACTCCTGGCGCGAGGCAAGGGCATAGAATCGGTTTTGGCGTTGTCCGCCACCCCTACTATTTGATGCTCCCTGTGGAGCAGAACGAGCTGGAGCTGATGATGTCCTGGTAGTCTATGCACGAACCCTATCATCACCCTGTCTAGCATATGGACACACTCGGCGCATGTGCCCAGATCTACCATACCCATAGCAGATATCTGAGTTGAGCAGGAACTCTCTAGTGTGACTCTTTCCACACTTCGCGCAGGCTGGAGAGGTATACTCTAACTAGGTGCCCCGCTGATCCCTTCACCCTGAAGCCCTACTCCTCTAATCACCCCTTGGTCTGGATAGAACACTAGTTGATGATGGTGCTGGGGCTAGTGACCTCTATTGAAACTGTGGACAGTAGCCACCGCCGGGCCTCTGATGTGAAAACCCATGACTATATGTCTGAGCTTTCTTTTCCTCCCTCCCTCTCGCATGAGTCACCTCCATCTGCTGGGCATACAACACTACACGACGAAAGTCCTTATCCTGGTGGAGCATAGCAGTCCTGCAATCCTTGTCTAAATAACCGGCCATGCCATGAACAAATCGGCTCACCCGGGCCCTCTGATCCATCATCAACTCTGGGGCGTATTTTGACAACCGGATGAACTCAAGAGAATACTCCAGCATTGTCATTTTTCCTTGCTTGAGGTTAACAAACTCAGTTGCTTTCAATTTTCTCATCTCCTCAGGGAAGAATCTATCAAGAAAGGCCATGTGGAACTCATCACAACTGATAGGGCCCGCTCCTGCTGCCCTGTTGTCCTTCCATTGCTTGTACCAAATATGAGTGACCTCTTTTAGCTGATAAGAGGCCATGTCAACACACTCTCCATTTATCACCCCCATAACCGGAGTGACCTTCAAGATCCCTTCAATGAACTCATGTCGATCCTCATCCACCTTTGATTCCGTGAACTCCGGAGGGTTCATCCTCAAGAAGTCTCTAATCCGAGCGGCCGATGCATTGCCATTCCGTGGGACCTACGCAATAGCCTGTTGGTTCACCTAAGTGGTCAAGGCCTGCGCAAACATTTGAATAGCTGCCCGAAACTCAGTGTGGCCAGCTGGCTTTGGTGCTTGGGGCTCCTGAACAGGCGGGGCTTGTTGATTCCCATTGTCATTTCCATCTCTGTGGACTTCATCATTTCCATTCCTCTTTCTATTCATTCTTATAGGAGCCATAATTCTGCAATTCTAAATCGCACGAATTAGAAGGATTGAAAGGCTTTTCATCGCACGATAGGACATTAAAGAAGGAAACATTTCCTAAAACATTTAGTATCCTTTTCTTCATATGTGTGGCGCACTTCACTTGGATCTGATACTTAGTTTTTCATAACCCAAACGTACACCTGGATCGTAGACACTAGACAAAGGACCCCGAGAGACCCCAAGTCGACCCATGGCACATGCATACAACTAATCTTATTCAACTAAGCTTAATGATAATCATAAAACATAGCGAAAAAGTAATTATGGCATAACACCAGGAGATACTGGACATATACACAGTTGAGCACTACATACATGTCTGAAAGCCCCTAATACATAAGATGGGTTGATGGGACAACATACCAAACTAACCCAACCAAAACTGAACATAAACAAAATGAAAGTCTATCAAACGGCCCTCGAAACAAGAAGACTTACCAATAATCTAAAAGCATACGCTGAGATATACTAAGGATGAGAATGAGCCTGAGATTCGAACCTTGTATCATGAAACGATACAACATAGAAAGTATGTGGTCAGTACATGAAATGAACAAAGTATGTAAGGTAAGTAAAAAGGGAATTTTAATTTAAAGTAAAGCTCGTAAATAGAAATAGGAGAAGGAAATAATTCTTACATCATAATCTTCGTTATAAAACATAAGGCTCAAGACTTTCAAATCATTCATAAATCATTTGTAATCATAATCGTAAGTAAACATTATCAAAACATAACTTTAGCCAATAACATAAATATAAAAATTCATTAAGACATGCGAAAAAATGGGAGGACTCGTCATAACTGACACCATCATGGTAGAGCCTTTCATGAGAATGGGCATGCATAAAGGAGTTAACTCATCTTATCTCACTCAGATAAATATCCAAAATGATGTAGTTTAGGCCTTAGGAACTTAGGAATTATGAAAATACCCTTATTAAAATGCAGGAAATTTTGAGTCACCAGTCCCCACGAGGGACCTCACGGGTCGTTGCCACAGGGCACGACTTGTGGCTATGGTCCGTTGAGTTCTCTACCCAAAACATCCAAGGGAAGCCCATGGGTGACTTCATGAGTCATGATGTTATACCATGACTCCTGGTCACCTTCCGTATCCTACACTGCCCATCCCAACTTGCCAAACCTCCAAGGTTGACCATGAGTGACCTCACGATTCGTGAGGTCTGACCATGACTCGGGGATAGGCCCGTGGCCTCCTCACTCGGGCCTTGCCAAACCATGATGACCACGAGTCACCTCACGGCTCGTGGTCACACCTCATGACCAACTCCACGGGTCATTCTGTGACCTGGTGCGAATTTTTAGTTTTTCTTTTTCTTACTTTCGGGTCTGATCCTTGGGTTACCTGGGTATAACAGTTTAGCTGTGATTGATTGGTATTTTGGATGTCGTCTTCATCTCTATCTTTTCAGTATGTTCAGCCAACATTTGAGGATGAATTTTCTCAAGGGAGCGATATTGTAACACCCCAAAAGTTTCCAAGATTAAAATTCAGAATTTAGAGTGTTCTTAATAGAAAATTCTGCAACATTGCCTCAGTAAGACTCAATATATGAGTCGTAGGTCGACTGTACGGGTCGTAGGAAAACCTGTGATTCAGATCAGATAAGTCTTTACCCAACCAAGAGTCCCCACCACGAGCCGTAGTATGTGGGTACGACTCGTGGCCAGAAGTCATTACAAGTCTTTCGAGTTATCATATGAATGATTGTACGGGTAATAGTAAGACTAGTAGGACGGAGTTACGGATCATGGTATGACTACTAGGTTGTAGCAACGATTCATGATGAGGAATTGTGGTTAAATTCATAATTCGTGAGGGTGGATGATACAACGACTGTTAGTATGACCCGTAAAAGGTCACTACGAGTCGTGGTGAGCGAGTCACGACATGATTTAGAGGATTTGAGAAGTGGTGACTATGAGAGGTGATCATGAGTCATTACTTCATGGTACGACTTGTGGTATGAGTCGTGGTCAGTGGCAGAGCAGTTTTTCAGGGTTTTTCATTAATGGCATTTTCGTAATTCGTAAGACCTAAATTCCTAAACTACGTCATTTTGGGTTCTACCTTGCACGATTTTAAGGGCCATTCATGCCTAAACCCCCATTCTCTCAACTCTCCTTCCACCTCTCTTCTTAAAAATTCTAGGGTTTCATTAAGGCGTTCTTCAAGCTTCAGGAAATATTTTTGAGTGGGATTTTCGTCTACTAGGTATGTGAGACTTTCAACAAGGATACTCTTCCATCCTTGTGTCAAAAAAATATTTTTATTAAATACCTGAATTCGATAAATCTAGAAAAGAATGATATAGGGTTTGTAAAAAAGGGTAAATTCTTCTTTATTTCTCTTAAATGGTAATACCTACTCCCATTATGGAATTAATTGGATTATTTATTGATGGGTTATCTTGAATTATGAAATATAGGTTGAGTATGTATATGTGTAGTATTTTCTTCCTAAATTGATTTGAGTATTGAATGGAAATTGTTCATTTCTCCCTTGATTATTGTATAAATTCATGATCATGATGGAAGTGTGGAAATATTGTATGATTAACCCTAATGACTTGATTATGATATTGATTACCATGTTGGTTTTAGTAGGAGTTGTGGGCTTGAGTAATTGGAAGTAACTTATGTATTATCGCTATGTTTTCAATTGAATTGATTGGGCATGACTAGATTGCATCTATATTGTTGAACTATGAAGCTTGGGCGGATTCTATATTGTTTTTCCCACTAAAATTGTTTTTATAAAATCTTAGAATCTAAAACGCCCGTGGCTAAAGAGTTTATAAAAGGAGTGATTATGACGAGTGCATGGAATGCTTGTAGACCTAAATAAACGAAGTCATGCATCTCGATAGAGGATGAGTTGAATTTTATAAACCATGTATGATCTTATATTACCTATTGAAGGAGGTGAGATTGGAATTTAAATGCGATGATAGAATAATGCTATTACGAATTTATAGCATGCTCGTTTGGGGTGGGAGGTTAAAGCTAATGAGGAAATTTGCTCTGTGATGATGTAATTCATGATGTTATAGCCTGTGATTAATATGTCAACTTGCTGAGCCATTGCCTATTATAAGATAATTCTAATCATGTTAAATATGAGTATTGCATGATGAAAGTGGTGAATGTTCT